>JAUUEB010372205.1:0-12335 GCA_032362205.1 Clione limacina
AGATAAAACCCTATAAAAAGAATATGACATGCCGTCTGAACGTAAACTCAAAATGCAATTATGTTTATGCATTGGAAGGGGAACAAACAAACACTGATTGCAATAGAAAACCTTGGCAAAATGAGTACTCGTAGAGAGTACAACCACGCACATCAGATACAAATAACAAAGAACATATAGCAAACAATTCAAGGGTCATAACTCTTTGAAACTCTAAAAAAAAGTTGATAAAAATAGTTAGTAAAGATAAAAAGTTAAAAGTGAACACAATTATTAACTATCATAACTATAACCACATCCAAATAACAAAAAAACTCAAAAAAGTTTGAATATAAATAGCAGAAGTTTTATACTCGTTCTCAAACATACTTTCAAAAATAAAAGCGATCCGAGCAAAATTACTCAAGTTGTCGCGTAAACAGACTCACAGACACACAGAAACACAGATAGACAGACAAGAAGAAAATATTCCACTACACAGTACAATTGTGCGTGGAATGGAACACTTTACGTTCTAGGTTTAAAAGTAGCAGCCACTAATTGCCTGGCTTCCGTTAAGTCTGTAAAAGCATGTTTGTAAGACTTATTTCTATTACAAAAATCAATTGAACGGAAGTTTGCTGAGTGTTTCATTTCAGGGTACTTCATTCAACAACGGAATATTATGTTAGATTCCATTAAGTAACGTCTAGACTGTGCTAAAGTAAATGTTCAGGTTCTGGTTGCTTTCTGGTTATGGGAACCTTAGATGCCGGCACGATATTAAAAAATATGTTTTTTTTATGTATTATATCAAATGGTGGGAGTCTAGAAAGCAATTGTCAATCATCACGATTATATTCTTGTGTAAGCAATTGTCAATCATCACGATTATATTCTTGTGTAAGAAAACTTATGTTACTTTTGTTCAACGTGGTCTGTGTCGATGAGTTACTTTAATGTTTTTTCTTCTCAATGTCCACATATCGCGGAGAAAAGTTTGTCAACATAAATTGTACATTTTCATTACCCTTGAGGCCTGTTCAAACCATATTTCTTTTTTTACTCATAGGCTCATCCAAAACAAAGCTGGTAACAAAACTACTCTTTGTAAATCTCAAAATTTGTCAAATGAATTTTTTTTGACGTATTTAGCTGTCCAGCATAAGCACACTATTTTTAAGAAACAGCTACATGTGTGGATGTCCCCCAGGTGTTGTAATTCCTTATTCATCAATATAAATTATTTTTTATCTATAAATACGTTTAAACGTCTGTTTTTTAATCCCGCAGTTCATCTTTGATCTACATTCTTATGCATGCTGGTATTGTTTGTGACTGGCTATGTGAGTACCGGTATAACAGCCGGAAACTCAACTTTTTTTGGTAGACATACCGGGAGCTTGTTTGTGTAAATTCGTGCATTGTCAATATTTCATTTATCTTATAGCTATTCTACACATTGACTTTTGCCAAATTTTCATCTTGATCATTTTAAAGCTAGCATGATTTTCCATGTTGAACACACACTAGTGAATGAAATTAACCCTTACTTGATTCATATAAAATGTGCATCTTTGAAACCGGAGAGCAAGATATTAACTCTAAAGGTAATTGTGGCTACACACTTCTTTTTCCAGGTACTTCAACATTTTGTGTTGTGTTTAATTCTCTTTAAAACCGTTCCCTTTCAATGACAACTATCAGCTAGAATACATATTTAGTGATCTAAATAGTGATCTATTTAATATGTTAACGTTGCTGTAAGTGATTGTTCTCGACAAAAAATTATCCGCGTTGATTCACTTCTCATTATGTGATTTTTTCACGCACACAATTATATTGTGTAGTGGTATACTTTCTTCTTGTGTGTGTGTGTCTGTTTACGCGATAACTGGAGTAAATGTGTTTGGATCTCTTTCATATTTGGAAAGATGATATATACTATAAATATAATTTCTGCTATTTAAATCCAGAAATATTTGTGAAGAATTGACGAAGTTATGGCCCTTATTTAGTATTTTTGCTAAATATTCTTTGTTAATTTGGCAAAAACACGCTGTGGTCAGATCTTAGGAGATAAGAATCTGAAATCTTGCAAAGAGGCCCTTCTAGTGACTATCTAACATCAGCGTTCAAAATTATTTGAAAAATCAATTTAAAAACAGAGTTATGGCCCTTTTGAGTATTTTGCTATATGTCTTTGTTACAAAAAAGGCTTAATTCATGGGTCCCTAAAAGATGGACCTTAATGTTTTGAAAACAAAACAGTTTTGACAGTGTTATGTCCCTTTTATGATTTTCATGTTACTTTTGTCCGATGTACGAGTACTCATTTTTCTAGTTGGGATATATAATGCTCCCTGCCAAGTATTCTTCTTTCTTGAACGGAGATTCTGTGTAAATTGGAGAATTCAATGATTTATTGATGATACTATATGTACATATAAGAATGTAAATTGTAGCAATACATCGCCAATAAATAACGACGTTCAGACGAAAAAGAACCAACAAAATTCGCGTAAATTATTGTGCTTTACCAAATATCGATCAATTATCCATAAAACAAGATGCGATATCATAAATCAGAATATCATCTGGGATTCGAGCAAACCAGACAGGATATTCCGTTATAACCATTCTACAGTAAATCAGAGTTGACACCTGTCTTCAGTAGACTAGAAAAGTATGCTTTTTCTTAGCTGGTCAAATAGCAGTGGCTTTTCAAGTGTTGAAAGTTGAGTTTGGTGCAGATCTTGTGTCTAAAGCAAGTCGTTTTGTATATTATTTGTATTATAGGACACGTATTGGCTTCAATCTTAAAAAATTCTCCTTCTAGATAAGCCTTTCTTTTTTTGCCAATTAGGACAGAGGGTGAGAGTTTTATTTAATATTTCTTTTACATAAACCAATTAACACAAGAACGCCGGAACTAAAACGCAATAACGACGGCTAAACACAAGACGGGAAAACGCAACAAGGAAGGCTAAACGCAGGACGGGAAAAAAGGCTTTAAATCAAAAAAAAAATATCGCTACACGATTCGCAACACATGAAACTTTAAGAAAAGTATCACTTGTCGATCTAAAACTTCATAGAAAAAACTTTCCTAGCTCCATTATAATAAGATAACATTATCGAGACATCTTGAAACAAACAAAAGCAATTCTTAATCAGTCATACGATAACGGTTCCAGACTCATCGGTCTTAGCACAAATGATTGTACATTATACACGTGTTCAGAGTCTTCTAAGCTTAATCAACACCGATAAACATTACGTTTATTTGTGCATATACCCTGTAAGGAACATTTTCAGCTGAACCCTTTGTGCACTCTTAAGGCTTAGGGAAGCTTTGGTTGTGGTAAATACTTTGGATGTTTAGACTAGTGTATAGCAGATTTGCGTGTGTATTTCTTGGATTGATAAGTTTGTTATCAAATCCAACTGCCCTTCTTTTCATATCAATAAATCTGGCTAGCCAATTGTGAACGTTCTTGATCTTCCTTTTAAAAACATAGATTTTATCTTCTATCAGCTTGATTGAATTTTTGTATTCAAAATATCCCGGGTTTTAAGATCACAGGGACATAAATCAAGATAGCATATACGATTCCAGAATTCAATTCAAGTCGATCAGATAAAGCGTAAAGGTTTGACGTCCACGGTGACTTCAAATGGTGGATTTCAATAGCGTGTCCTTGTTCACCATTATTTACAAAAGGTTTTGATTTTTTATCTGGCTAAGTTACACAACTCGACGTATGAATACATTCGTTTAGCTGCCTTTACTTGCACTCGCCTTTGACTCCACGTCCTCTACATGACAATGAGTTGACAAATCTATAGAACACAACTGTCTACAACTTCTTCTAAGCTCGCAAATCTTCCTTTTATAAAAGATATTCATTTGATATCAAATTCAAGATAACGACCGTTTGCACCAAAATATATTTATGTTCATACCGGGGTTTAAGTTCATGTCAATGCCGTAGCTGTTGCTGCCCAATGATCTACGGGCGTCCAAAAACATGTCTAAGATGGTCTTTTTACCCATACACTGTGGAAATAGCCCTTGTCTTACTTTGATGTGTGTCGTTTAATTTGTTCTCAAGCATTGACAATCGTTTTAGATAGTTGCTTGTAGTGTTAATAGTGATAGAGAATATTTCTTTAAGATTTCTGAGATGTTAACCTATCCATTTAGTTTTTTTTTTATTGTTGGTGTATTTGCCTTGATAACATAATTATATGTGCTATTTCCACGATTGTTGTTTAAATGGATGCCATACTTGATTGTTATTTCTCCTTGATTTCTTATTCAAGATTTGTATTTTCGACGATGTTGACTGTCCGTACTGTTTGGCAAACTCAAGACAAACGGCAGAATACAATTTTTGAGATAAGGTTTTCAATCATCTGAGCATAAACTCACTAGACGATTGGAGGTGTGTTCTCAATTCAGCAGTAACAATTTGTTTGAAAACAAAGATGTCTTTGAAGTCTCCTTAACGGATTAACTTGATTGCAGAAGTATTTAGAACCTTCATAAGGCTGAAAAAGAAGCATTTGAATTGCACTTGATAAAGGCCATTGGCCTATTGTTTTTAAAGAACAAGGAACTGCTGAAAAGCTTGTCACTCGCCTTCGTGACATGTTTTCAACATTTGGGGTACCAGAAGAACTGACATCGGATAGTGGTCCTCAATTTACTGCAGGTATAACTGAGCAGTTTTTATTATCCTGGAGAGTACACCATAGGCTCTCATCAGTTGGTAATCCCCATGGGAACTGCAGAGCGGAGATTGCGGTAAAAACTGTTAAAAGAATGCTCATGACTAACACCAGTCCATCTGGTTCTCTAAACATTGATTCTTTTCAAAGAGCCTTATTAGTGTACAGAAACAGTATTGACCCAGAGACAAACTCATCCCCAGCTTTGGCAGTCTTCGGACGCCCAATTAGAGACCCCATACCGACGCCATTGGGGAATTATTGCCCACACCAAACATGGAGAGAAACTATGAAAAACAGGGAAATTGCCCTGGCTAAAAGACATGCTAGAGAAAGGGAGAAATGGTCTCAAAACACCAAAGCACTAAAACCCCTAGAGATTGGGGACAGTGTTTATGTGCAAAACTTGACTGGAAACAACCCTCTCAGATGGGAGAGAACTGGGACAGTGGTTGAAACTAGACCCTTCCACCAATATCTAGTCAAGTTGGATGGGTCAGGAAGGGTAACTCTTAGACACAGAAAGAATCTCAGGGGGTTCATACCTTTCAATCAAAAAGTCTTTATCCCGGTATCATTGCCAACACCAGCAGTCTCTGAACCAGCTATACCAGCATCAGCACCAATGGCACCAACTGCACCCCTCCCAGTAGTGGATGAGCAAATCCACCTCAATTCCCCTACCACCCCAATCCAGAAAGAAAAGGTGGTTATTGAGACCCCAAGTCAGCCTGAGGAAGAACCTGCAATCATGGCAGAATTTGAAAATCCCACGCTCGGTGAACCATCACCATTCAGAACTTCAATCTTACCAAACAAAAAGGAAAAAATTCCATTGGCAATACGAAGACTTTTACCTCACAATGAATCAGGATTAAAAGAATGATATAATTGTCTCATAAAAAATTAATTCTAACATATTAACAAGCTGTTTGATTAATATACATTTTGTTTTATATTGTGCCTATTATTCTCCAGTTGGGGGAGGGGAGAGAGAGACCACATGAATATATTGATTCCATATATAAAATGTAATGTACTCTTAAATGTATGAATGTAATGAAAGTAATCTCATACTGTCCAGTTTTATATACTTAATTGATTATATAAAACTCCCTAGGAAGGGGAGATAGATAGGTATGAATGTATGTGTTGATATGTAATAGTATGTATGTATATATGTTGTTATAACTCTTGTATCATACTGTATTCTACAGTTGATGCTGTTGAACATCTTTACGAAATAAAGAAGACGTCTACACATATACATCGTGTCTTTGTTCATAGATAGGTGGCATACGCATCTAAGTCTGACAAAGCTGAGAGTGAAGACACAAATTCGGATCAGAAACGTGGTGATTTTTTTCACAAACGGGGATTTCCCCGTGTTGAGAATATTTCAGATGCCGGGGGAAAGAAACGGGATTTGCCAAAGATAGGAGTAAAGATAAAAGTTGGGATCAGAAGAAAAGAAGAGAAGGTTTTAAAGAAAACAAACCCGGTTTATACAAGATGAGACCAAAATACACTTATCGGCATCATAAGAATCTGTTCTTTTTTAAATGAAAGACCTACCAATTTCAAGCCCTTTCATTTGTTTTCTAGGTAAAAATATAGGTTTAGATATATGCACATTCAAAACCTACTTTCTTTAAAATGTCAATAGGGCGACATGCACCCCTAACTCTCTGTTTTTGAGGCTAAAAATATCATTGATTATTTAGACTCCAGTTTTTCTCAAATTCTACAAGGGGATGGGGGGGGGGGCATCCTCTCAATACCAATTTTCTGAGGGCTCAAAGTACACTCGACATGTACATGAAAAACCAAATACCTAATAAATGTCCAGTCTGGCACCATTTAAAAATGAGGTAGGTTTGTTTTAAAAGAGGAATATCATAATAGAAATCAGTAATGAGACACCACAAGTCTTTTTCAAACAAAAAGAAATAAAAAATATACATATAAAATCAATGAATATGGACGTTTTACGCTGAAAAATCAATATATATAGACATTTACACTGAAATGTGAATTTGGATTGAGTAAAATCTTCGTACACGAGAAAAAAATATTTGGAATGTAAGTAAGCGTATAAGATGTTCTTCCAAGAAATGTTCAATAATAACATAGTGCTTACAAACAAATACGTCTAAATTTAAAAGTTACGACCAACATCCATTGAAAAGTGAATAAAAGTAAAAATGGAATAAAATAATAATATCAGAATAAAATACTTGTACAGAGGTTGAAGAAAGAAGTTAGTTTTAAAGGGCAAGGTCATATCCAATATCAATTAAGTGTTTTTATTATTTTTGTTGAGCCAAATGTTCAAATGACAACAATCTAGAAGTATCTATCTTAACAAATTGATAATGCAAACATATATTGCTATGCATCAACCACATTTTGTTTGTTTCTTTTCATCACATTTTAAATATAGCTAGTTTGTATGATTCACCACAGCAGAAATTGGACCTAAGACTTCTCAGATGTCAAAAGCAGTATCTTGATCAGTACTTCAGCATGTCCATTATATTTTATATGACAGCTAAATGTGACCTTTAGTAAATATAACTTGTTAAAAAGTGATGTTTAAACAACAAGACAAGGATGTAACAAAGACTCTGATAATACATTTGTTTTATGTAATTAATATTTACAACTGATACAAACTTAAAACATACTTTCAAAAGAAAAAAATCTTCTTAATAAGATTACGAAAAACACACTGAAAATTTTTTCAGGAAATTGTATTTTAATTTTTTTAAACTAAACTGCACTGAATTAACTAGTAAGAGACATAAATAATCTGGCGGGAAAAAGAAAGGTAACACTTTTGTTTTATCAACAAAACTTCAACACTATAGAGTGTGTAGTTGATATTTAATACATAGGGTATGAATAAGATTTGAAAACCCTTTATATGAACAACAAGAGCAATTTTGTATCCAGATTTTGTTCAGGTCGTGTATATGTATAACCATGATTTTTTTGCTCATTTTTTTTATTTTTTGCTTACAAGTGCATGTCAATGGGTATTAAAAACCGGAGTTTTTCCTATTTTGTTCTTTCTTGGTTACAACGGTACAATTTATTGAAAACACAAAGATGAGCAATTAACAACAAAACTATAACAAGGGCCATAACTCGGTCAACAAATATTGCATAATCTTGACTTTTTGCATGGTGATGTTTTGGTAGAAAATCTAAAACTTTTGCTATTTGACATGTTCAAAATTGTATATTGTTTGTCTTAAATTAATTTATATTTTCAGCATTTTGCGGCCATTTTAATTATTTGGCGGCCATCTTTAGCTGTAAGCGTGATGAACAAAGTATTCAAGTTAAGCATACCTACATAATGTTGAATCTATGAATTCCTTATTCCTAAAAAAACAAGGTTACAAACTCTTGAAAACAAGACCAGTCTAAAAACACCTAGCTGTAAGGTTATCGTGACTGATCGGTGAAGGCAACAGCGTAATTGTCAAGGCTGCGCGGTGGGCAATTTTTGTACCGTTAAATTGCTATTTTTCAATAATTTGTAGCGTTGCAAAGGTGAAATAACAAAAAGTGTTACTGCGGCTTTTCGTACCTAATGGTAAAAACCTTTAGATGCAAAAAACAAAAAATTAATTCGTACAGTCAAAATTTAAAAAAAAAACACATCTAGCGCGCATTAAACTGCTCGAGACTGTGACTTTTGATTTTACCCCGCTGGAATTAAAGCTCAATTAAAGGTATGTTTTCAACATATGTTATAAACTAAGTTGTTAAATCACTTGCAAATTGATTTTTGTTTGTTACTGTATTAGAATTATTAACGTGTGCGTTGTTGAAAAAATAACACAGAATTAATAGTAGGTGCTTTCTTTAGCCTACCAGTATACACAGGAGCAGCATTTACCAGGCCAGTTACAAATAGAGGAAAGGAAGAAAATGATAACATGACAAAAAATAGTGTATTTAAAAGTCATTTAATTTACATACCTTTGTTGATGTCGGTCAAATGATCCTCATCACTTTTTATGATGTGTGATAAGTTCTCCTGGATCAATAGCTCATGATAGTCACAGCTGCTTTCTTCAACCTCTGTACAAATTTTTTGATCACTGTGTACAGAATGTAAGTCAACTGATGTAATTGATTTGTTCCAATTAGTGTCTTTTGCAGAATATGAACTTTCAGTTACAATTGAAATATTTTCCAATTTTATTTGATATTTTTTTTCTTTACACTGACATATTAGATTCTCAAAAGGTGTTTCTATTGGGAAATGTGTGTTTCCTAATACATGCTGACATGCCTTATTACTATCTGCATTGTCATCAACTTCATTTTTCACAATGTTAATATTTGGTTTCAAATCACAGCTTGAATCTTGATCATCGTGAAAACAATCAAAATCTGCTGATACCTTTGTTTTTACATTGTCCTTGATCTTTAACATTTCAGATTGAAATCCACAATAAGTAACTGAAACATCTTCTTCAATGATTAAATTGTCTCCCTTTTTGGAAACCTGTTCTGTATCTTCATGTTTCACTTCTTTGATAACAGACATTTCACTGTCTATTTGAGGTGGACAACCAAAAGGGTACTTGTTCAAACTGGGTTTAAAATCTTGCTGAACGTTAGAAGAGAATGATGAACTTTCCTCTAAGTTCTCATTCTTAATACTATCTAAATTTGAACAAGATGAAATGTTGTCTGCAGCTTGTGATACAAACTTTTCATCAAAATTAACATCTCCATAATATTCTGAATTAGACTTGATGAAATCTTCAACACAACTCAAGTCAACGAGCTGTGGTTCTTCCTTGATCAAAATGTGTGTGACTTGATTCAAATTAGCATTCCTTTCAAATTCTGACATGATTGTAGGATCTATCTTTGATTTACTGTGGCTATGTGCGGTAGTCTTGAAAGTCTCAGGAAAATTATTAATTGCTCATTGTTTGATATTGAAGAAAAGGGACAGCATCATGTCATCACTTCTTCTCAAACCTTTTCCTGAAAAATGGAAAATATTATTTAGACAATTTTAAATCATGACCTAAAATTATCATTTTTATGAAAATAATATGCCTGTAAATAAAAAACCCAAAACACTGAAAACAATTATTACACAAAATCTACAAAGAGAAGGTTGAGACAATATATCAAAGTTGTTAGGAATTTCAGAAAATATATATTGTCCCAATGTATATTTAAAAACAGATTCTTATTTGAACTAATTTTTTAAAAATAAACGTCATGATGCATACAATACAGGTATGGTAATGTAAGAAACTATGCAAATTAACTATAACAAGGTTGATGGTTGCTTTGTATTAAAAACCATTGTCATTTATTCTCTAATCCACAATTTTGACTGTTCAATGTCCTTGACCCTTAACCGAATGTCTTTACATTTTTCTGTCGATCATGTACTCTCAAAAACTTAATGAGACTTGCTAAGGCAATGAATTTTAAATTTATTCTTGTTACTTGTTTCGAAGCAATTTATTTGAAATCTGATTCAAAGTTGGCAAACCAAAGAGAATATAATCAGATGATGGCCAGCAGGATGCACATAGATAAGCTCACACAATTTCAATATTAAAAGAAAACATGGATTTGATAATGCATATATGAGTTAAAGTAATAAACATGATACACATGATAGTGGGATAGATATGTGACTTAGATCTGCACTTCTGGCAAAAAGGATGAAACATTGCATACACGATGGAGCAATTTCAAAGAATGCGGACGGAAGAGAAATGCTCATAACCAGGGATGAGGAAAACTATAAATGTTTACCAGCCAATCTGGCAGACAGTTTTTGAAATTTACTAGCCAAAAAATAAATCTTCCAGCCAAAAAATCAAAATGAATCTAACAGGCGCGTAGCCAGGGGACATAGGGACCCCCCCTTTGAGATCGAAAATGCTCTAAAAATTCCACAATTTTTAACTAATCCAAAAAATATCGGCCATTGCTTTGATAAAATCTAAGGTTGACCCCCATTTCAAAATCCTGACTACGCGCCTTTATGTTCGAACTTTTTGACAACCCGGATCTTTTGACACATGCGTGTTATTGTGTTCGATTCCATTTAGTTTTGAATCACATTCATATGAGGTTCGGTTCATCTTTATTTTGTTGAGTTTAGACACGAATTTTTTTTATAGTTTCACTAATTATCTATTTGTGAACTTGCAGTTTAAAAACAGATGTTTGACATTGATGCGACGCGTCAAAATAACGACCTATAACGTATCAAACAGACGGTTACAAATGTACGTAAAGCTAAACGTTGAAATGTAAAACTTTGATGTCAAATTTATTTTCGTTTAATCTTTGACTCATAACAAGATTGCAAGCTGACTATGTGTGGCTGGTGTCCTTTATGTGTGTATTTGGTTGTGCCAAGGTTTATAGTTGTATATTTGACTCGATACAAAACTTTGGCATAATGTTTGTACACATACTGGGACGTACAGTTCAGTTTTCAGAGTGAATCCTGTTCATTCTCCTATGTCTAATTACTCTTTTGCGTATTTAACTATGTATCCTTTTTCAAAAACGCCATCCTACTGATTTAAGAAACTATTATGCTTTTCTGAGTTGAATACGCACCAACGAAAATGAACGAAATTTTCCACTACTGCATTCATAATATGTGATGTGCACTTTCGGCGCCGGAGAGAAAGTTGTTCATTGTAGAGGGTGGTTTATAAAAAGAATAACATTTAAATTTAAATAGGGCATTTCCAGGACCAAGGAATTATCCGGTTAAGCAATTGCCCTCAATAAACTTACAAGGACATTCACTGCCTATAATTACAAACTTCTTTGCGGAGACCATGCTTAATAATGTTGTTTACTTCTTGTTGTCTTAAGGGCATACATTCCTTAAATGTGTCATCATGGCCAACACCGGGTAAATCGCTATTTCTGATAAGACAACGATTTGTTAAAAATGCAAACGATTTTAAAAAAAATAGCTTAAAGGTATTGTAATAAATGAAAACTTTCACAATTGTAAAACAGACAGAAATAATATTAAATCGGTAAAGATTCAAATTGGTAACTGTTCGGATTTTAATCCACACAAAATATAGTTCAGACGGTTTTAAATGTTAAGTCCAAGATATTTATTAACTCATACATATGACAGACAACTTGAAGAAACACGGACTGTATTACGTGTCAGTACGAACAGTTATAGTAACCCTCACATGAAAGAGGGACACGACAATACTCAACACAAATTTTTTGATTATAAGTCATTCTTTTTAAAAAGTCATTAAGTTAAAACAAAAACAAAATTAGGCAATACGAATGGCTCAATGTTTTATCTTTGTATAAAAATTGAACACCCAATTGAAGTACAATTATCAAATGTGTCTTTAAGACAACTGATTACCAATTGAAAAATTGTATTTTTTAGTATGTGTTCTACATAGAGAAGTGTATTATAGAGTAAAGGCTGATATGATCATTCAAGAAACCCGTTCTTTAGGACAATATTTTTCTTTTTTCTATACAGAGTTGGTCTTTAAGACAAGTTCGACTGTTACTGCGTTGCCCTGTAAGCACACCGGATGTCTTTAAGACAAGTTCGACTGTTA
>JAUUEB010372316.1:0-12334 GCA_032362205.1 Clione limacina
CTCGTATGTTTTTTCAATCCGTCAAATGGTTATAGAGATATGCATTCATTTCTATGGCCAAGTGTTTTGAAACGGGACTACCATCACATCTATCTGCCCCGTACTAAAAATCTGGCATGAAGCGCAAGGGAAGATAATAAATCTGTTTCTTTCCTCGCAATTAATCATATGTGTGACACGATTGTTCTTATCTGTTGCTCGTGGGACGTTGCATAATGGAGTTTGCTAAATATTATCCTAAAACTCAAGCAATTATTTCCTCTGATTGAACTCTTTAATATAAAGTGGGACAAATGTCTGTAAATCAGGGAGATCATAAAAAAGAAACACTTGGTCGTTTTGTCTTTCTTCGGCATTCAGTTCGTAATAGAGATTTCTTGAGGTTTTTGTTGACTGATTTGATATTGGGATGTTTCCTATATTAAAATGTGTTAATAAAAAGAAACTGAGAGATAAAATGGATTGTTTTGTATTAAGTGTCAAGTTTGAAATTGTATACACATTCTTTATATGAAAGCAACACATCAACCTAAAACGTGGTATTTAAGAACTACCTTTTTTGTATACTCTGACCCATAATGTTTTACTTCATTCATCCCTGCAGACACTGTGTTTACTACTTTTTCCGTCCTTAATCGGGGTTAATAACCATTCTAAGATATTGATTAAATTCGGTTATATCTGTCATCGGAAGTCCACTATGAAAATTATTGTCTCATGATTTACCTTTTTATAGTTTGTTATTCGATAACAAAAATGGTACAATATATTTTGCATTTCTTTAAATAATATAGTTAGTGGTGTTGGAAAGGCGTAGAGTATACGAACTATTTTGTAGATTAGAATTGATTTTATCACTGTTACTTTCCAAAAGGGTGTTACGTCTCTTTGACTCAACTTTTGTTTTAACTTTTCATAGCTTACAATGTATTTCAAACATTATAAACGGCAATTTTTACTTACTGAATTTTTTAGTTTGCTTTAATATTGGAAAAAACTTTGGGATTTCATTCGAAATTAAATTTGTCCTTACAGTGTCCGGAAGTTCTGTGCAATCAAGCCATAATACTTTTGTTATTTCAACACAGGCTTTCAATAATTGCTTATCTAGGATTTTTATAGACACACCATTCGAATGATTGTGCTCTCATCTAACATATGGACATATCGCTTTCGTACGGGCTTCGTCTTATATCTGCACTCGTGACTCAAGTACCCTGTCTTGCACGGAAGTTTAAAACAATCTCATTGAATTATTTTTATCAACTGGTGCTTACATGAAAGATGATGCATTTTTTTTCATATTGAAGTTTAGAATCATGGCGAAGATACTAAAAATATATAGTAAACTAGAAAAATGAGTACTTGCAAAGAGTACAACCACGCACTTCAGACTCAAGTATCAAAGAACATATAGCAATCAACTCATAGGGCCATAACTCTGAACATATTTTTCAAAAAGTTGAGATTTTTTTAGAAGGTCCCTAAAAGAGCATGTGTGCAATATTCCAGGGTTTTACTCCAAACAATGCGTCTACTCCCTAAATAACGTAGATGAAAATCATAAAAGGGACATAACTCTGTCAAAATGTGTTTTTTTCAAAATAGTTAGATCTCTATCTTTGACCATGGGACCAGATCGTGTATTAACAGAGACAAATAGCAAAATACTCAAAAGGGCTATAACTCTGTTTTTGAATTGATTATTCTAACAATTGTGAAAGCTACTTTTAGATAGTCACTAGAAGAGCATCTTTTCAATATTTTAGATTCGTAACTCTCAAAATGTGACCACAGCGTATTTTTGCCAAATTAACAGAGAACATATATAAAAAAGGCCATAACTGCATCAATTTTGCACAGATATTTCTGGATTTAAATACCATACTTTCAAAAATAAAAACGATTTGAGCAAAATTACTCAAGTTATCGCGTAAACAGACAGACACACAAATATACATGCAAGAAGAAATATACCACTTCACAATATAATTGTGAGTGGAAAAACTAAAAACGCTAATACCATTTCTTACAGCCAACCAAATAACACCAACAGCTTCACTGCACATATGATTATATCTACAAACACACAGCCAAACTGTGGCTGTAATCTCCGTGCATACAAATAATCAAGCCAGCTAGCCACAAACAAACAAACATATTTTAAATTAAATCTCATTGTGTAGGTTTGATACAAAATATCATATAATTTGTCTCGTTTTGACGTTACACGTGAGCTACTATTTCAGAAGAATAAGAAATACACTTAGTGAAATGTGTACAGTAGATCAGCTTTTAACAATGATAAGATAATGCAAATAAGAAAGTGTTGCCTGAAAGTGACTTGCGAAAAAATACATGACTAGCATTTGTAAATAGTTTTACATTGCCCAAGTAGTTAATTTAAGTTCACCACTCTACTCTACTCAAGTAATGGTGTTGGACGGACAACTCTACTCTACTCTTATATCCCTACTAAACGCTGTTCTCCTCGTCTCTATGCTACCAATATATAATCTACTATTGTCTACTCTACACTAATTTACTCTGTTATAGGAAACTATACTCTACTCTTCTCGATTATTATCTACTATATTCCACGTAGCTTCACTCTAATTCTCTCTTTTTCCTAGCGAATGACTACACTGCAATTTATTTAAACAACGATACAGTAATGTAAAAAGGAAAGTTGTGCCTGAAAATGGATTTATTGAATTACCTTAGTCTTTAGTCTACGTTTCGGGAAGATAAATGGCGCATTTTAAAGCCCTGTTGTGATCCGGTGGGGGGGGGCACAATCAAACAATCCCCTAGGCTCCACCGCTGATATGGTGTCAAATTGTGAAACAATCCAGGAGTTAAAAAGGTATATATATAGCAAGGACTTTATTCTTATTTATTCAGAGTATATATGATGATAATACACAACTTTATGGTGAAAAGTCCTCCTTTAATAATCATTAAAATGACGAAATAATGAGTATTATACATACAGTTTAATCAGTAGGTATTACATACAGTATACAGCATACAACTGATGTTTTAAAAAAGGTATAGAAGAATTGAGTAAAAGTGACACCACATATTATTGTTGAAATGTAATTTACTCAGTGTGAAATATATTCATAACCCACAAGTGACATCAACATTTTTTTTAAATAACAAGTTGACATTCAAACATAAACTTACAAAGGAATGTGTCACATTTCGTCCGAATTTGACAACAGTAGGCAGTTCGCCTTTAAAATGCTTCATTATTTAAGTAAACAGTAAAAATGCAAATTTTGACCTACTATCCTTTAGAATTTGAAAAAGCATGCTTTTTGTTGTTCTTTGGAATTTCGATTTATTAGTGACCAGAAATATAATATAGAGTAAAAAGGTGACCGTAGCGAAAACCATTTTTCCGTAGTGTTTATCTATAAGGCCCATGGGGAATTTGGGATAACTCAAATGAATTGGTGCATTTTAAGTCTGGTTGCTTAATAATTATATTTCTAATGGTCATAATGTCTAATTATGGTAAAATCGGGTCTTGGCCCCGAAAATGTTGAACAATTCCTTGCAAAATGGTGCATTTAAAAGGACCTGGAGAAAAATGAACACCTTTTCGAAAATCCAGGGAGGGGGGCAAGTGCCCCCTCTTGCCCCCAGTCTTGCGACGCCCGTGGTGTCTTTTTTATCGGCAGAAGTCGTCTATAATCTTCAGGAAAGGAGTGAAGTAAGTTCATTGATCTATTCTATGTCCGTCCCTGAGGACAATATGCCAATGCCCTTTACTTGTTATGCTAATATGTAGACATGCACTTGCTTTTTGATACAAGGCTGGATTGTTTTTTTGTGTCCGTATTGAGACACCTATTGAATTCCAGCAATATCTGTTAACCATTGACAGAGTAAGAGAATTTAAAGTATGTTACTATATGTTCCAATGTCACCTTTCTGTCGAGTTACTATCATACCATACTTCTCTTCCGTATAGCGACGCAAAGCACGTATCTGACCGAACGAGAATTTCCAAAGCGCGCAAACCTACCGCGAATACTATAAAATTGAGCTGTTGCTGTTGCGTTTTTTCTAAAGCGTCATGTTGATTGAGTCAATACTGTGGCTGAAATCCAATTGCATACAAATATTACATACAGCTACGATCAAATAAACACATGAACATATTTTCAATTTAGTTTTGTAGATTATTGTGTTACATATAATGTTATGTTTTGACCTTTAAGATAACCTTGATATTAAGCAATGAGAATTAATATTTCAATGCAATCTTTTTAAAGAGTAATATAAGGTGTTTTTTTTTAAATTGCTGGCAAAAATGAATGTCTTATTAAAATATCCTACATATAAGGATATATCATTTGTTTAGCCAATATGACTTTGCTCTGTCACATTTAATAAAATAGCATATTTCCTCTTATTTAGAATATTGCTTTTTAAAACCTTTTTCTATTGAATCGTTCCGAATTTGGTGATGCTATATCTTTTCTGAAAAAATAAACAGAAAAACAGGGAAGACAAATGCCCCACTACCCTATCACACCACATTTGGGAGAAAGAGCTAGGAAACAAACCATAACTAAAATGGAGAACTCTAAACAGTGCCCAATCTTACAGGAAAGGAAACCGCTTTTGTGACCTCTGCCCCACAGAGAAAGTCCACATAATCAGAATATCAATGCTTGAACAGGGGGTCAAAATTGGCCCTTAAATGTCGACATAAGACTTAATTTCGCCTCGGTGCCATGAAGTAGGGAGTATGTGTTATGTGTGTGTGTGTGTGTGGGGGGGGGGGGGGTCATGGACCTGTCAGCAAACTTGGACAGCCAATAATATACGACATGAAACAACAGCGGGAAATTCGAGAAAAAAGTATAAGCTACCCCATTCAAACCAGATCACTGACGACGGGAGGAAGTCCCAGAAACAGACTGTCTGATCTCAGGTGGGTAAATCAAACATATTATTTCACATTAACATTTTAACATGTTCCTTTTAAAAAACCAGAAGAAAATAACTTTTTAATATTTGATCATTTATCAATCAAGTTATGAAATAATTCGAGTCACAAGTCTTGAGATGTGTGCATTAAGACATAGATGCGCAGTGATATTTGATTTGAGCTATCGAAACAATAAAAAGTATTATATCATTTCACAAACCAATTTGATATTTCCGTAATCAGCTTAATTCCTTCTCCACGTAAGGATGGATGGAAAGCCTTAAACATCTAGACAATGTACCATTACGTTAATGACTGAATATGGATATGACCCCGAATCTAACGAGCTACGTTAACCTTTCCCAAAAACCAACAAAAGAGATTTGACCATAGCACTCGGGAGATACATCGATGACCTTGGAGACCGTGGTAAAAAGGGCGCCCACAGCGTCTAACAGTATCCCTGGTATTTGCATAGTACAACACCTGAACATTAAAGCTAATGAGTATGAAGGGTTGCGCTTATATGTCTTCGATGACTAAGTACCTAATGACTAATACCTCTCGTTTGTGTACTTCGAGAATTGATGCATTGTCTTTAGATAAAGATTTTACAGAATATCAGGCACTGGCAGGGCTACTTAGACTTTTCCTTAAAAATATGTATGTGATTTTTTTTTCTTTTGTAGAATGAATTAGACTGTTATTTTCATAACGTACTAGTCTTGAAAGGTTATCAAGTGTGTCTCAGTAAAAAATCAAATATACGGTTCCTAAATTATTTACTCAGTTCAAATATAGCTAGCAACTGAATTGAGGTAAAACTTGTTTCAAAACCAGTTATAACTTTTGAATAACGGCAGTGATTTTGAAAATATTGTCAAAATCCTGACAAAAAATCTGGCGTCAATGTTTTAAAATAGCAAAATATAGTTTATGTTTCTATGATTGTTTTCTTATAAATAAGTAACATGAGAGTACTGAGCACATTTACATTTTTACCAGTCTATTAGTTTAAATCTATTATTAACAACAAAAATCTGAGCGTTTGCCAACAATAAGCATTGATCACTGCTTGACATTGACTAGTCACTGAATGATTTTAGTGGACATTTCAAACTGTTGGATCCAATTCAATATCTGCATAATTAACTCTACAAAATTAATCACGTCGTTATTCGAGTCCAGTTTGGAGGTGTATATCTCTCAACAACCATTCAGAATGAAAAAACTGCTTATGTTTTATTAGAAAGGGAATTCTTAGGAAAGGCTCTTCTAAAGAAGGAAAGACAAAAAGTAGTGTGGCCTCTGCAACCACCATCTGGAATGAATAGTTTGCTCTCTTGTGTACACATGTGTATCTCATATCAATGCAGCTAAGGCAAAATCCGCTCACTAACATAAATGTGTATCAAACTTGAAAGGCATTCTAGCTTTTTAAATTAGTAAGGTAGCGCATTTGAAAAATTGTAAAATAATAAACAAATCAAATGATAAACAGTTTTGATGCTTTATCTTGCTGCATAAAATAACAATTTAACACAGCAATACAATAAACACATATTCAATGTTGTTATGAAGATAAACGCATTTTGATGTACGCCCCTCTTTGCAGACTCAAAGCAGTATGGAAAAAAACCTTAAACAATTGTGGCTCACTAATCACTATGTAAATTGTGAAATATAAATGAAATCGGTTACACAACTTCACATACAACCGTAAGAAGTATTGATTCTGGTCGGATGAATGAATTATGAGTCTCAAGAGTACCCACTATCGTCAATGCCATGCGTACATGTTACTATAATACCCTAACCAAACACATTATTTCTTGCACTTTTGATTAATGAAACGTGTTGTACACAATTACTGCATCAAATAATATGTAAAGTTTATTTATATAGTTTTTAGTTGGACATTGGATGACAAATGTCTCATTTCTGAAAATGAAATAGCGATCAGTATCATGTTCTCTAGACTGAATTAGAACGCAAATAAATATTTACTAACAGTTTACATCAGTATGCATTCAGAGATCAGACAGAATGACTGAATTGAGGTTATAATTTGTGATAGCGATATCATTCTAATACCTTGCCGCCTTCTTTAAGCATATTTCATTCAAGCTATCAAGCATATTGCTCCCGACGACTCAAGTCATGAAGGAACATTATTGAGACACATGTCTAAAGCAAAGACCTAACAGACAAAGACATATTTCGTTGCTTATATGTTTTCGAAATTCATATTTGCAGAAAAGCTATTATCGGGAGATAATGGTCGATAAGCATTTGACTCATCCGTCTTGGCGGAAACTCGTACGTTTAAAACATATAACATGAGTATTCAAGATTGAGAGAGTCTCCATGAGTGAAGCGCAACCTATTCACGAATCCATATTCCTACTGATAACTCCAAATATTGATATTTGTCTTCATTGCTTCAACAGTCCATTTTCATTGGAACGTGTCAAGCGTTAAAGATTAGTTTTTTCTTGTATTCAACATGGTATCTTCTTTCTTATAAATAAACTCGATGATGCGTTTTGTGAAAATAATGATTTTGGGTGGAACAATTCAATAATTGTAACAGTTGTTGAAATTTTGATTTAGAAAAATGGAATACAAATGCTTTTCAGTGCAATTGGTTTTGGGTCAAGAAATCCCTGGTTTAAGACTTCAAGGTCTAACGTTATTTCGCTCAAGGCATTTTAAAAACATATCCGAAGTTTAACCATGTGTTAAGCGACTACACGACTATAGTCATTGTTGGATTGTAAATCAAAGCGCCAACATGCAGCACGAATTGTAAACTTTGAAGGAAGCTGATAATGTAGAGGTTTGTTTCCATAGTGCCTGTCTGAGTAATGATCTATTAGGAAGTGCTGAATACGGGCCGAAAAAGTACCTATATAAATCCAATTATTCTGTGTTGATATAATAGCCATCGACTTTACTTTTGGACACAATTTTCTACTCTTTTGGCTAGAAGTGTTGTTGAAAATTGATACTCGTGTAATTACACATCATGTAACAAGATTGATATGCTCTCTGATGTTTTTGAAGGTTTGGAATAGTTTTTCTGTTAAATTTTAACGATCCTTTAATTGAAAACAGTCATTGTTCATATCTTATTTCATTGTCTGATAAAAACATGATTAATGGTTCCAATAGTTTAACGGGTTAGAACGTTTAATGTAAAGGACATTTACGGTTGTTGCCTTGTCACTTCAATAACACTTGTGATATGCTCTTAGTGTCTGGTAATAAAGACTGGTGTGACATTCCTTTGAGACAATCTTGCATTATTCAGCATTTGCTGTGGGAAAAAAGTTGCATCATGTCCAGGGATCACGTTACACGCTCGTTACACAACTGCAAGTTCTTGTCTCACAAGACCTCAATAAGCGTCAACCAAATCATGACTGATGCAAACTAATCTCTCTACCATGTTATGTTAGAGAACAGGGTAGTTGCTGATTCTTCCATGTTCTTCTATTCTAACTGCACCGTTAGCACTAGGACACAAAATATGTATGCCTGTTGCCAACGATGATAGGAAAACCCCTTTCCAACATTAAATGCACTAGTGAATGCCCCGTTCTCCAAACGTGTAAGATTTATTTAAGACAGACAAAAAGATTCATGATGACGGACAATACAAAAATGTCTCCCAACGTGGGGCTCGAACCCACGACCCGGAGATTAGGGGTCTCGGGCACTACTGACTGTTCTAGCCGGGATATTGATAACATACAACACAAATCATATTGTGTAGTTTGTACGTACCTATAGTGTTTAATTGACCCAGTTGTATCGTAACTCTTTCTCCGTAATGTTTACAAACAACGACGGCTAAACACAGGACGGAAACACGCAACTACGACGGCTCATTTTTAATATTCAATAACGCAAAAATAGGCTTTAAATAAAAAAAAAAATATATCGCTACACGATCCGCAACACATGAAACTATAAGTAAAGTACAACTTGTCGAAATAAAACTTCATAGGAAAAATATGTATTTGTTTCCTAGCTCCATTATGATAAGATCATGATTTACAATTTGTCACACAGTGACTATGTTTTTATTCTACCAAAATTAGTTTTGGATATAGACCTTTACAAAACAGTGCAATGAAGTACAAATGCCTAGCGTTATTGATTTTTGTTGTAAATATATCTTCATGAATCATATTTTAACTTGTAAATACGGTATTGTATTCATACAGGGAGGTAATCAAACAATTACATGGGTAATAAACTAATAAGTGATAATAATAGGCCAATTACAAATATTTACATGTTTTAGATGTCAAATATTTCTGTAATCAACAATATTCATTCTACTCGTAGAGAGTTCAACCACGCACATCAGACACAAGTAACTAAGAACATAGCAAACAGTTTGGTAAGAGTTATATTTAATAATTCTTTTACATAAACCAACTAACACAAAAACGCCGGAACGGAAAACGATACAACGACGGCTAAACGCAGGACGGGAAAACGTAACAACGACGTCTAAACGCAGGACGGGAAAACGCAACGACGACCGTTCAATTTTTAAATTTCAAAGAAGTTAAATATAGGCTTTAAATAAAAAAAAATTATGACGATCCACAACACATGAAACTATTAGAAAAGTATCACTTGTCGATCTAAAACTTCCTAGAAAAAACGTGTATAGACCCCCGTTTTTAACTTTCCTAGCTTCATTATGATAAAATTATATACGATATAAAAACAATGCATAATGATTTAATTGGATCCTTAAAATTTGATCAAGCATCCGTCCGTGTGACGAACAAGTATTAGTACATGTTAATGTACAGCCTAATCATTTTTTCGAGCGTTGCGATTAATTATCATTCATTTCACGATGTATCAATTTATAAACAATTGTCAAAGTGAGGGCAGCATTATGAAATAAACACATCCAATGCTTAGAGTTAAAAGGTTAGACCAGATCTCAATCTTTCCCGTAACATAGCCAGAAGACTTAATCGAAGATGTCGACATTTGATAGATTGTTTTTATTCCCAACGGGATTCCATTAAGCGGTCCTGCGTTTCTCACAAAGAAATAGACAGTGAACTATCTGTGATAGATGAAATGTTGCTTACGCATATCTTTTTAGGAAGACATGTTCGACGGTATGATTTTATGTCATAATCATTACATATATTCTCAATATGCCACTGTCTTCACTCATTCTTCTCGTAAAATCATTTCAGATATATTATACTTGTTTTCTTACTCATGCTTGTTTTTTCCTGTCTGTGTTCACTTACCAAAACGCACACAACAATAACCAAAGAATGGGCAAAAAACTACGACAGACAAAAACAACAGCTAGTAGAGACAGATGCATCTTTTGCACTGAGCTAAGGAAAAGTTATATTCAAGATAGAACTGCCAGGAAATTCAATTAGAATCATCCAACTTGTTCAATAAGTGTGTCCGTGGAGATCACAAAAATGTTCTTTACTTCATCAATTACACTCATTTTGGATTAGCATCTAAATGATGTTTGAGAGTTTGACATCCCCTTTAAGGGGCGCTGGACCTAAACGTTATTGATCGAAAACAGCGTATAGGCAAATCTAGGAATGCCTAACATGGGTTTTACCACTATTGCAATCTGACCTACCTAAAAGATGGAGAGATAGTTGTTCATAGCAACCATTGAGTCCATTCTTATATTAGGACACTTATAATGTTCATATGTAATGACACAAACAATCACAAATAGCCCTGGAGATAAAAAGTTAACCTGGTCTGGACCAAACTGTCCAACGAAGAAAGAAAGTAAATAATTAAGAAAGTAATGATGGCAAAGCTAGTGGGAAAATATTAAGGTGACCTCTTATAGCTGCATATCAGGCAAAATGATGAGCTCGCTCGTTATCAACTATTTTTGAATGCTCATAATAATGATTCAACGGCTTTACAAGATAATTCTTTGATGGCAGAGATCAAGTCAGCATAGAACAATTTGAATCTGTGACAAAAGACGCTTAAAGGCGTACAAAAAGTCCACCTCTGCTATTTTTGCTAATTTTGACAAATTATGCTTGAAACGTATCAAAGAAATGTAGTTGACTACGTAGTTACGTTTTTCTTATTATAGTTGTCGCTACTAGGGACACAAAACCAAGACCTCGTGCGTTTTAAGGATATGCTATTCGTAGATAAAGCACGGAATTTAATAGTTTGCAAATCATCCAAATACAACGAGATAACCTGAGTTTTATCATATAATGATAGTTGTGTGTAAATCAACTTCACTTGACGTTTTTTTTCGATTAAAACATGAGAATGTGAGTTGTTATTGCTTAACAGAGAATATCTTCCTAGACAAAAAACAAATATGTCTGATACCTCTATCAGGAGATTTCAATCATCATAATTTCCATGAAATAGCTTGAACCTGTTATCTGATGTTTTTGACAGGCAGTTTCTTCTTAAGACTATACTTTTTAAGATTGGGTAATCATCCGTATCGTTAATCAAATGAAATAAAAGTATTTGCTAGAATCTGTCTCTTTGATTTTCTGGCAGATAGACACAGCCTCCAGGACTGGTCATTCCAATTACCCGGCAGACATCACCATTGATCGGAAGTGGAAGATATAAAATCTGGTTCTAGTTTGCAAACAAAAATGAATTGATAAAATTGCCCGGGTCTGGTACCTTGATATTAAGACATGAGCAAATACCATTTTTCTATTTTTAATCACAATAACATCAAACTGTCATATCAATTGCGTGGACATGGACATTAACAAAGTATCTTTGAATGACTTAGATGAGTCTCTTACATACTGAATGTAACTGATAAACGTAATCATGTATGTTACACAAGCGACTTCGTCACGTCGGCGTTACCCGACTTCCATTTAAAATTAGCTCAAGAGAAGACAAAAGAGAAGATATTATTCTTTCCCCACTGTGTTTCCAATACATAAGTGTTGTGAAAGATGACAGACATGCAAAACTCAGGTGCTTCGCGCCACAGTTTGAATGAGTAAAGGAAGAAGCAATGTCCAAATTGCAATATCTCTATAATGGCTGAATGTTATCAAAAAGGGTCTCATATTAAAACTCAGGCACTTCGCGCTTTCGATAATAGTGCTCCACATCAATATCCCCTCAGTATTGAAAGCCTAAGTACACCCCTGCATGCATTCAACCAACAGAAGAAACAAAACACGCGCCAGCGCAATTGGTATTAACACTTTGTGCAAAATACCTCCATTTGAATTAAGACGCAAAACATACAATTCAGTGTATATTGTTATAGATAGCGAAGAAGAAGAATAACGTATCAACCCCTCCCCACCCTCCCTATGTTTCAAATACACAAAGAGTATAAAAAAGGAC
>JAUUEB010372538.1:0-12334 GCA_032362205.1 Clione limacina
TTCATTGCAGACGGAGTGATATTCAAATAGGCTATTTCATTGCAGACGGAGTGATATTCAAATAGGCTATTTCATTGCAGACGGAGTGATATTCAAATAGGCTATTTCATTGAAATAAGACAAAATATATTTTTTCTCACTTCTTCTTAATGAAATGAATGTTGTTGCGGGTCATATGCGTACTGCCAGAGTTGTATTAAGATGTGTTGTTGTACAGCAGCACTGTATGTCGTCTTGTATAAAGTAATTAATGCTAAGACATGTCGTACAGTTACAGTGTATTGTTACAGGAGAGACTGTTCAAAGTGTGTAACTTCTTCAACCCTATTATGTGGCAGAGAGTATAAGATTCGTCAATACTTCATAGCACATGTTGATGGGGACTTTACTTCTTACAGCTGTACATTTGCTGATCGTCTGTCAATTAGCCTCAAGGTACAGAAAACATGATGATTTACATAGCTTACATTTGTATAAAGACAAAGTCAAAAGCATCCTTTTGCAGTGATCTGGTCTGACATATTAAATGAAATTGTCTCCACTAATTTGTCTAGTGATTAGTGATCTTGAAAGTATTGCTGTTGTGCAAGAGGTTCGCTCGTATCTTCTCAAATCCTCAAACACTTAACTGTCGTCCTTTTATTTTCACAGCTCTCAATGTGTCTTAAATGTCAATATTGATAATCCAGTTTCGTGTCTCTTGGTACCTCTATGTCTCAGACTTATGTCTGGAGTCTGGACAGCCTAAATTGCTGGAAGCTCCACTCTATTAACTTTGTTTGATATGCCTCAATACTATATATTTACACACGACCGATCCGCCCTAAGATGACGTCATGTTGTCATATCTAGAAGTGAGTGTTTCTTACTAGTTGTCACGGATTAAATAGGATTTTCTTCGAGATAAATGAACAAGTAAATTTGTTGATGTCTATGATTTTTTAATTTGTTTTAAGTTCCTTATTTTGATAAGAAAAGGAGTTACAGTGTTATATATTTGGGCAGTAGCTGCTGAAACAGCAGCTAATATTTTCAATTAAAAAAACGTATCAACCTCTATCACAGTAATACTGTTTTATCCACCGTTTTTTGTGTGAATCATGTCTTTTTGTGGCGATATACACTTGTTTGTTTGTTACGCAACTATCGGGCTTCTTGATTGACATTTGAACTAATAATTACTTAAGTATACTCCAATACAAACCTATGAGGCAGTATCAACAAAATACTTTTGCTTATAAGAAAGCTTTGTTTGTCTATCCATATAATATAACATCTGACTCTTATACTACTTAAATATCATTTCAACCCATCAACAAGCTTAAGAAAAAAAAACTTAGAGCAGGTCGTAATCTTAATTGCATGTGGGCGGTAATTGTGCATGCTCTCATCAAAAGATAAGTGGGCACTATTAAGCAAAATCTGAATACTCAATTTGTGTAGCTTTTACTACATTTTTGTTAAAAAAAATCAGATATAATTTTTAGAAAAATTAAAGCTTAAGTGACACTTTCCAATTAAATCAGTGAATGATGTGAGCTACGTGATAACTATCCATAGTATGTATTTAGCCTCAGACACCCACATTATGAACGACAATCTATTGATATAAAGAATACAACATTAGCATTTGTGATGTGAAACTTCATGTGTGAATCTCTTATTGTCGTCTGAAAAAGTCATGACGTCATACTTCCAATAGAATTTGGAAATCAGTTTCATCAATAATGAATATTTTTTATTAGTTTTGATAAGTTTCTAAAAAAAACTTTTTATGTTAAAAAACATCAGTATCGTTATTGTCAAAAAAAATATCAGAAAAGTATCGCCTCAATTCTGCTTAATTCCTGCACTTTTCCCTCGTCTTATAACATTTCTGATTTTACTTATTGATCGTGTTATCCAATTTTCATAATATAATACAGAAGCTTCAAGCTCGGGACAGGAATCATAGTATGTGGATTTAGTTAGCATCTAGAATGACATAAACGTAAAGCTTGTAAGTTAATACCATTAACGAAGTAATTCGTCTTTGGGCTTGTCATTACCATACATCGCTCTTATTGGCTGATATAGTGATCCCTATGCTTCGTGTTGTTTTGTATGGGACGGGAATTCAATGATGCGATAATTGAATCAGTAAAGATCGGACGGGTAACCTCAAAACTGAGTTTGTTAAAATAATTACGCATTTTTGGGATAATGATATATTATTATTCAGTTTCAGGCTATCATCATGTATATATGCAATGCTATATTCAGATTTTATCCATGGTGTCCTTTATCTTTCTCTCTGCAGTAGATATCTCCACTAATCTACGTATCTGTAAAGGGGTTTACAGGAATATCTAGACTTGATGCTTAAAAATGTATTTCTTTTTTGCTGATGTGTGGCTTCTTGTCTGTTGTTTAGAACTAATTATGTTGCACTGTCATAATGGCGTCTTTGCTGGATTGTTTTTATTCGTGCTGTTTGTATAACAAAAGTATTGAATGTTGTTTTTTTTTTCGTTTCGAACTTTCGTTAGACATCTGACCAAGTGGATGATGATGAAAGGACTTCTCGAAGAAGAAAAATCGCACCATTCATCGCTCAAATGAACAATATTTCAGTTATTTTAATGTGTGAGTAAATGATTTGTTAACTAGTTGACGAATCCGTTAGGGCGAGTTAGACTACGTGTATTGAGCGAAATATTGAGTGAGTAAATAAGCAGCTAACGGAAACAAGATAAGACCGTGGATAAGGCGGAAGAGGACATCAATGTCGCTTTATCGTAAGAAGTCGCAAAGCCGGGCAAGAGAGACAACTGCTGAGTGACACTGTCGCTCACACCACACTGCTCTCCCCTTGTTTCTCTAGACACTTTGTGGCTCTATTCTGTTTCGTCTCTACAATATTGTGTGAGTGCTTGGCGACGCATGGGACAGCTGACTGGGCAAAAATCACTGGCATGATAACAGAAACCATTCGGGAAAATTGCTTCAGATGTTTTGAGGTCCTATTTTGAGTGAAAGTCGAAACCTGGATTAAAAATCGAAAGGAAAGGGAAACACAATGGATCGTCTCATAGAATGATCTTTGTGATAAAAAGAGTTTTACATTAAAATATTAAAAGAAAACTAATCGTAGAAAATTACACCGAAATTTGAGTATACTGGAATATATATTCTGAAGACAGCACCAGATGTATGTTTGCATTTTAGGACAATATTGTCAGTGAAAAACATCTAACAACGAGGAAATAATGATGATTTAAAAATTAGAGAAATCAACTGATTAAGATTTCAGCACAAGAAGGAAATAATCGATTCATTAAATATTCAACAAGAGGAGGGAATAATCGATAAATGAAAAGTTAACACCTCAGGAATATATCTTAACAAAAACAACTTGAACGCGAGGAGGAAATAATCGACTCAATAAAAAAAAATCGATACACGGAGGAAAAAATCTATGTGATTAATTCAATAGAAGGAGAAAATTGAAAATAGTCGAACGTGTCTAAGGATTCTTACTTTACTACCATCAAGACGTGAACTTTGGTGTCAGGCTTACTTGTGATTAAACACAAATTATTTTTTCTTTGGGAGTACACGTAATGTATGCATTGATTTATTAGTAAATAAAAGGTGTTTATTTCGTTGTGGAGAACTCAGGAGACTAAAGAGTCGAATAAAAAGGGAGCTAATAATATATATTGAGCGAATGGTTAGGAAGAGCAAAAGAGAAGTGGAGTTTGTTCGATTGAACTGAAAATGTTCTCTAATATTTTGCGATTTTTTTTTAATTTTGTCTTATAACGAGCGATCAATATAACACTAATGTCCTCCTTTTACGCCCATCTACCGATTAAACAAAAAAATCAATCAAATACGAGTTTGCAAATGGGAAATGCTGAGATTGCCGTTTGCTCATATTTATATTTTTTAAAGGATGCGTTTAAAGAGATAGGAAATTAATGATGGGTTCTGGCTTTGTTTTATCACGGCGATCTGCTTTTTAAAGAGAAATTGGCGTCCTTAAAAACGCGTATTTTCTTCTTGTAAGGAATACAATATGCATATGCATTATACAACGTATTCGTTATGGAATTCATTACCTCAAACTAGACATACGTGCTTCTGAATAGAAAAAAATAATTCATCATTCAATATTCAATGCATTCATCAATTTATATTCATTGCCAAGCAGATAAACGTGTTTCTTTAAAAGATTCGCCCCTCTGTTATGAAAAAAGAATTGTCCGAGGATTATTTAGCGTGAAACTTTCGATAAGGGAGCATGCTAAATGTATGATCGACTGATTGTACAGCGCTAAACGAAATTTAGATTATAAATCCTCTTTTGAAAAGTGCTATCAGGTTCTCACTTTAAAAATAGTTTTCATACAAACGGCTTATTTCACTTGTTTTTACTCTACATAAACTATGTATATATTACTATCTTACGCTTTTTTGTTGAGAGGGGGGGTGTACATTTTGTTGATGTGGTGCAATTTTCTTATAAATGATCTTACTTCCTGTTAACTTCTGTGCTAATAGGTGTAAAATTGACAAACTTATGAACATTTGTTCGAGTGACACTTTAATTGGACACCTGGTGTGTCTGATATTACATTGCTATGTCCCATCATTATCTGTTTATATTGATTTCTTGTTTTCAATAAGTTTGTCTTATTTCATACCTGCTTATTCGCCTTGTGAGTATTCAAATGAACACCTGCATCCGATAAGTTCTTTCCCTTGTCATTACTGCCATTAATTATTTAAAAGCGTAATAATCTAATCAAGAATTACATTTCTTTTCGGACGGTTATTATTTAACACCTTGTTCAGCAAGAAAGCCCCAAGCGCATTAAGCTAAGTACTACTTATTATATGTGGAGCAGTTGCCCGATTGGTTAGGGCGTCGGACTTAAGATCCGACCGTATTAAAGCATTGTTGTTACGACCCCCGTAATGGGGTAACATTTTCATGGTGAACAACGTGCTATAGTTTTCCATCATTTCACCAAGCAGTATATATGGATATCTGACTTATAGGCTCTGTAAGTTTACTAAGGTAGTTGCCTAATCGGCAGACCCCTTGTATACGCTGTATCTGCGTTGTCGCGAATGTCTTTGTAGGTTTAATAAGGTTGATTACTTGTATATTCTGAATGTACATGTGTGTCTCTGTCCTGCCTTTCGGGGTCATAATTATGTAAAACGCATTGAGCATTTATGGAAATGCGTTATATAAAAGTCATACATTATTATTATTCCATTTGTATGTAGACATTATTTTAGGTTGTTTTCGTTTTAATTGTTATTAATGTCACTCCAAATGTATTGTCTTACTAGTTCGTTGATCATGACTATTCTCAGTGGTATTGAACGAGTTAAGACAATATTATATTCGTAATACGATATAGAGCTTAATGAAGTTTCTCTTTCCTTTAGATTGTCATTAATGTCACTAGTGTCTCTAGTTCGTTGATGATTGTTATTCTCAGTTGTATTAGGTTTGATAGCTTTATGAGAATAACTAAACAAGACAGGGACAATTGTGTAACTAAAACATAACCGTATCCACAAGAGACATCGGACATCCGCTTACAACACTTTAGGGAAATGAATAATATAATTCATACTCATTAATTCTCTTATGTTATTGTTACGCGAATAAACATGTTTTTGCCCAAAACAAATGTATGACAACTGGACAATATCCTGGACTGGAAGCTAATGCCAATTAACCCCCCCCCCCCCTGAACCATGTTTTAAAGGCCGGCAGTTACCAAGATATTTCCATGATTCTCTTGAGAGGTATTGTTTTAATATTCTTTGATATCTAAGTGTTGCTTACCCACTCAATATGTGTGTGCGTCTTTACATGACTTGTAGTCAACTGTTATATAATGATATGAGATCAATTATGAGCTTCAACCATTAAGCAATGCAGGGTTTGTAATTTTGTCATCTCGTAGTCCCTTATTTAATGATGCACGGGTGAATTTTATCGACTTTTGTCTTTGTTTGCTAATCATTAATTGTTGACCGGTAGTTCGTATTCCCTATCTGCGTTGTCGAAAGCAGTATATAGGATCGAAGGCCTCTTCTAATAACTTAATAATTGAATTGTCTATTTAGATGTTGAACATCACGTTATTTATTTGTGATTACAACAAAAGAAACCAGAAGAAAGGATCCACATCTTCTTCTTAACAAGCATTTTAGTTATGGTTTATAGATATTACGGTGTGAGTCGGTACGCTGTTGCCCATTAGGTTCAACCTCTACGATTCAATGCTATTGTGATACAAACAATATGAAGGGGGTTAACACCCTCTATCCAAAAGGGCCATTATGGCTGTGCAAAAAAATACGTATAAAAGGAGTGAGCACTTGACAGCACTTTCCGAAAGAGGATTTAGAATCTAAATTTCGTTAAGCGTGGTATCGATCAGATAAAAAGCGTTTTTCCCTTCTCTAATGTACATCGTTATTAATGCACGGAATATTCATTTTTGTATAACACTAGACGACAATAGAGTCGTTGGAAGGTAACGCCCTAGCAGTGTTAAGTCGATTAAAGTTAATTTTTTTATTCACTTCGCTCATACACACTAAAGATAAAAATAATAAGTCTGGTAGATTCCTAAGGGGGGTGCAAAGGAAACTATAACCCCCTACCCATCCTACATTTTGGCTAGGTGACCTATTGAGTGAAAATCATATCATTTTGTTTTTGAAACAATCTACTATCGGATCTCTTCTGACCATTAACTGCCCCCCCCCCCCCTTTAAATCTTGCAAATTTAATTTACTTATTTCTTGACATATATATTTCCTATTGGTGGCTACGCTCTATAGTGTTCAAGACTAGTGTGTATTGTTGTTAAGAGCTGCTCACGGTAAAGATAATTGATTAGATGTGTGGAGTTTGTTTATTACCCCTGCATCCAGATTATATCACTTTTAATCTAATAAGTCTCCAAGAAGATGTTGAATGTCAATGAATTTCATTATTTTTAATTAAACCCTGTCAAATAAACTATTCATTGAATTGTTATTATGTCCACTCAAATACTATTATGTATCCAGTGTGATATTGGGTGTGTCTAAATCATCAGAGGTTCCGTCTAATGAGAATTGAAGAGCTGACTACAAGACGGAAACACTGCCTTTGTCAGCCCAGGTCTCTTGAGACAATGTTGTGTCCACTTAGGGGCAGTGTCCCCCAGAATCTCATTATGTATTGTATAGGGCGGCTAAGTGCGAACTCGTGTACAGATAAGAGTTGATGATGTCTGCACCATTAATCAGTGTATGAATTATCGATATACTTTTCTGATAGTAGAAGTAAAACTTAAAATATTTTGTTGCAAGGGCGGTTACTTCATCGGAAATTTAGCTGAATTTTTACAGAAAAAAAGGTTTTCCTTTTGGTTAATTAACTTTTTCTTTCCCAAATATTATCCTTTGTCCCCATTCTCCCTTGATATGAATATGCAGTCAAGTCGACCGTATATAATTTTGTTTTTGCCCTTGTCTCTCTTTCCGCTCATTTGATTTCGTTTCTCATTTGCTTGTTATTCCCTGCTAATACTTTTTCATCCACTTCATTAGTTTTTTTTGTAATGGAAAATTCACAGTGTTTTTTATAGTTACAGTGATCGTGAGATCCGCGAAGGTCGTATTACCTTCAACTATGATTTTTTAAAGCTTTTAATGTGGTATTCTCCATTCCACGATCGGATCCATCGTCTGATTAAAGTTTAAAAAAACAGACCGGTGATGGTCAGTTAAGCAACGCAATAATCACAGCAAAGACGGCTTTAATTGTGTGTTTTTGCAAGTATTTATTCAACTAGCTGACTTCATCTTCATATTGCACTGGCAAAAATAGCGTTGACAATTAACAATATGGTTTGGTCAACTTTCATTGATCTAGGTGTTCATCCGTAATAATACATCGTGCACGCGAAACGTGTAGAACCCATCTATTTCTGTACTTTTTTTTCTATATTTGTCACTTTAACGTCACGTTCTTCTGGCTACCCGGAGAATGCAGCAGATAGAAGAGAGACCAAGACTTAGGTTGAAGGGTCAAGTGCTCCGTGCGCAGCTCCAAAACTGCCCAACAGTAAGATTAATAAAATGAAGTGTCTTGTGTTAGAAAACTAACTGATGTATATAAAACAACAAAGAGTGCAAAGACAATAGTATGATAAATAACCTTCCAGGTATTATTTACTGTGATAAGGTGACCAAACGAGGATTTTACCAAACACTAAGACGAGGATCGGTAACTTGATATATCTATAGAGTCGACAGCTAATGGATATCTCACATAATATATTCTCATTTTTATGCACTCGTGATACTGCATGTATCTATCATTCATAAAAATTAAGAACAGTATTTATATATATATATATTCCTGATATATCATTCATGATAATCAACATGAAATTCGATTTGTTCTTGTTTATAATTCATAGAAAACAGCAAATCTAATTTATCCCTGTATATAATTCATTTAAAAACATGAAATTCGATTTGTTTTCTCAAAGCCCTTGGGAGATAGACCAGCATGCTCCGCTATGTTGACACGTCCGGTTTCGTTTTTAAGACGCCGAGACGAGGTAATTTGTCTCTACACTTGGTGGAATATATTTGCCAATAATTTGTTTTTCTACAAAAATATCATGAAATATCTTTATGAAGTGTGAAAAAACGAAGTGAACCCTTTCTTCGTTTCTTCTTATTTGCTTGTAAGGAATTTGCTTCTCTTTTGCTTGTTGCTAAGAGCGTTTGATTTGATTGATCCCAAATGAAAGGAATGTTTTAATGACATCTTGTTGCTGTCAATGGTATAAATAATTATTTGCTTAAATCAAGCGCGTATAGCCTCACGTAGAGCATTGTTTTCATAGACGTGAGTAATATGTTGGATGTTTATTGATTGTCTGGGTTCGAATGTCATTGTATTTGTTATTGTCCTTATTGTACAATTGATTTTCTTGGCACCAGACTCTATGTAGACAATATTGATACATTGGGTTTGTCTGCGACATTGTCAAATTGACTTGTCACATACTTGCCCGTGTGGTTAACTTGATTGACAGACTAACGAATGTCTTATCACTTTTTTACTCTGTCAATTTCTCATAATCATTAGAAATATTATTCAAAGATTCCTTTGTTGCATACTATTTTGAATATTTTTTGAGGGCATTCTAAAGATTGTTCACACCGAAAACTCCTAGAAATCAATTATTCTTTGATTTTCTTATCTAATCTAGGCGCTTTGCTATATTGATATATCATTTTAATGAGTTTTATTATTACATGTATGTAAAAACGGTCAGCAAATATTTATCACAACATTAAAATAAAGCAAAACTATCTATGATTAAATCACTAAACGGCCAATTTCTGCATAAGACTACAGAGGTATGGTAGTATAAACAGACTCTTTTGGATTGAGGTGCCGCTTAATGGAAAAAAAACTCGTACAGATCCATGGGTTAAACATTGAAAACTTGTCGATCTAGGCGAATACTTGACTTTATACTTTGTCTTTGAAGATCAGCTCAAGTCATAATGCACGTTAGTCAAACACAGCTCATGACCAAGTACACCTAGGTCATGTTTACTCACTGTCTGACCACACTCGGTACCAGAATTTGAGAATTTGGCTCAAACGGACTTCACAAGACCACTAGTCTGGACTAATTTGACTGATTTGAAGAGTCGTATCCGGACAGGATTATTTCTATTCCACGATATCGACTCCATGATGTCATGTGATGTACCCAGCATCATAACGTGTATTGAGATCTCTGAAACGCGTGCTAATATAGATGGGTCACGTAAAAGTAGTGCTTAACCTGATATCCCATGTCTGGTAGAACGTAAAAATGTAAGTAGTGCCTTCGCCGATATAACCTACCGCGTGTTGATAGACAGGTTTAAACCTTAATTTCAAGTACAAAAATATATGGCATAATTCATTTGTCGTTGGTCATTGTCACATACAACTTAAATTGTTGAATTGTTGACTCGTTTGGCACCAAAATCCAAAACGTTGAACATGGCATAAAATGTTATCCCTGATGAAAACTTCAACTTTTTACACTGTACACAAAAGGATTCCTATAAGTTTAGAGAAAAAGAAGCTGAAAGAGACAAACATGAACAAAAAGAATAATTATAACATAAAAAGACGTATTTGTCTCATAAATGTGTTAATACGTCTTAAGATGTCCTCGTCTGTAGAGAACATAATTGTGGACATCACTCAAGAGACGTTTGTAAGTCTTACCTTATCCGGCTTTGATGTCACTATAATCTTGAGTTAAAACATTGGGTGGGTTTTCTTGATGCCTTGGCTCCTTGGCGAAGATGAGTTTTGAAACGCGAAATCCTCGTACTTTTCCATTATGGTGGCATTGTTACTGTAAATCATTCAGTTGAGATGATGAGGATTTGGACTTTTTGCACTCTTCTCGTTACGAGTACGTCTTAGCAAGTCATCTTTTCTATTTTCTCTCCTATGCTCTTTTTGCAACGTTTGTTTTGTTATCCGACACCCGGAGGGTGTGGAAGATTATGTGACGCCCGTGTTTGTCTGTGAACACGATAATTATGAAAATATACAATTAATATACGTTAAATGGGGTAAATACATTTTTTAAGGTTGATTTTCATTATGTTTTTTGATAAAAACACTTTTTCATTTTACATCGTGTCGGACTTGTACTCTCTCTGAGTAGTCATGTTTCTAGTTTTAGATTTGTAAGTATGGATTTATGAATTATTATGTCTGATTTATGGCACAAATATTGTATAACAAACTCATTAATTGCACAACGATTGTGTAAGTAACTTATTTATGTCACAAGATTGTATAACTAAGCCAAGGATTGTGTAACTAATTAATTGAAGTCTGAAGGACTGTATTTCTAATTCATTTGTGTCAGAACTGTCGTGTAACTATCTAATTTATGTTTTACTCTAATCATGTTTTCTGCGAGTTGTATAGAAATCTCATCTTTCAGATTGCGCGTCAGCTTAGAAAAAAAGAGTAAGCTTAGAGAATTAACCGAAGATAAGGATGAAAAAAAAGAATGATTAAACATAAAAAATCACCTTTGTCTCATAAATTTGTTAACACGTCTCAAGATGTCCTCGTCTCAAGATAACATAATTGTGGTCATGACACAAGAGACGTTTGTAAGTCTTACTTTCTCGTATGAAGCGTGATCATCACATAACATAACATCATTTGAACGAAACAAATAAACAAACAAATGTCCAACTCTCACTTATTTTGTATTCTCCTCCTTTACGCCCACATATACAACTCTACAGTCTGGATAATCATACAATCTTCTATCATCATTCATGAGTGAATTCACATTAAAAATAATCTATATAATCTCTACACATACTTCATATTGATGTATTCATATATCCGTGGATCACGCAACCTTTTAGATACAATATATTTTCCTGTCAACTGTCAGCCATTAGGAAACCCGTGGTCTAGACCTTATAATTCATTGCACACATTCTAAAGTGACGTTAATCATATTCTAAAAGAATAAAAGTCTAGAATATTTTAAACGTAAATCTTTCCAAACATCGATATGTATACAGATGCTAGCAAGAGAAAAAAAATGAGTTGATATTATTGTAAATCTTCTGAAACATCTGTGAAACACAACCTGTTTGTTTGCCCAGATGCCATAAAGATTAAAATACAGACTTGATTTTATTGACCAAACCTCTCGAGGGAATGTTGTACTATAAGCTTGTCGTTGGATAATGCATTTTGAAAATCGTCTTGGATGAAATATTTCCTAAAGTTGACATCAAATCTCCTGAGACACTTGCGTTTCAATTTGTTTTTAGTGCTGCTTAAAGCTAAACCGAGATTAAGATAATACCTTATTCAGGTCTTTTTTAGATCTTTGTCGTTTTTCATTTATGTCAGTCTGCCTTTATTTCTGTCTCTGATTTACACATTGTTCATTCCCTTTAATGAAGTGTTTCTCTTTCTGTCACTGTATCTGTGTCTAGTCTTTCTCACTGTAACTCATCCTTCAATTACCCATTGAACCACAGACATAACTTGAATGGCCTCATCTTTTCACTTCCTTTTATCAAAGGATCAAAGATTCTTTCTCACTGTTCGATTCCCTCTTATTAGTCTGTCTGTCTGTCTGTCTGTCTGTCTGTCTGTCTGTCTGTCTGTCTGTCTTTATGTCTGTATGTCTGTCTGTCTGTCTGTCTGTCTGTCTGTCTGTCTGTCTGTCTGTCTGTCTGTCTGTCTGTCTGT
>JAUUEB010372649.1:0-12333 GCA_032362205.1 Clione limacina
TAAGGTAAGTGATTCTACATTTGGCTATATCTCATCATTTATTTCCTTTTCTCAAAACACAGTGCTGTTCATTCGCTTTCAAACACTGTTTTTCACTTACCATAATATTCACAAAAAACTAACTTGAGTCCGTTTCACATTAAAAAAAGACGAAATTTTGCTCCCATTTAGCTGTTAAATGTGCTAGCCGGGTAATTTTCAGAACTTAAGCTTAACTCAATTTGTTTTAACTTCACTTGAAATAGATCGCTACGTTAATTAGAAATGGTACTTTGTTTTTACTTTGAATTATCATTTTACAGTAATCTAGTGCAACATTATTATGACATAAAAACACACCGGGGAATCCCCTTACAGCTGACCAGTCAGTGGGTCATGGTATGTTTACTTCACTGAGTGAACACGACTTACTCAATTGCACATTTTCTGCCTGCCAGAATAAGACAAGAATGCTATCATACTGGATTACGGTTTGTCTTTGATTTTTTTCTTATCAAAGCCCTGCATTTCAGTAGGGCTGATAATACATGACTGGGTCCCTTTTCCCTATAAACTCACTCTCTCACATACACTCCCCCCTCTATCTCAATTTTCTCTCTCTCTCTTTCTGTGATAATTAAAGAGATGGAGAGAGATAGGGGGAGGGAGAGAGAGACTATAAAAAAGATAGCTACTGCAATAAATTCAGATTTCCGAAATTTGTAAACAACACAAACAGTTGTGTTGTGAGTTGTGTCCCAATGACCTGCAATTGAGCGTTACTATAAAATGTTGCTACTATCTGTTATGATATTGTTACTGTAAACATATTGCTTTTCGTTATCCTTGTTACTGTCAATATAATGCCCTTCTGCCCCGGGGTAAGTCCCCTTTAAACTTATTGTACAGTTTTGAAAAAAATATGTGTTAAGACAAAATGAGTTTTGCTGAGTTTTAAAGTTTCATAGAAATATTACACCAAATATAAAAGTTATGAGGAAATTCCATGTTTAAAAAGATTTAAAACAGACTATAAATCTGTCTAGCAAGTTACCTCAAAATATCAAGACAATACTTTGTTTTTATGTACATTGTACATGCTAAAAGAAAGCTGCTTTGAACAAAAACTTATCAGTAGAAATGATACCTCAAGTCAACTCAAGACAATAAAAGAAAAAAGTAATCAGTGGTGCTTTATCAATATTTTATAGACCAAATGAAAGCAAACATCACACTCAGAGGATTAAACGATGTATCAACTTACAGTGTCGTCTCAACAACATATTATTTGGACTAAAACAACAGAAATAAATACCATAATATGTCAATACAGTACAGTAGTCTTAGCTATTATCAAACACCTCTCCAAAAATCTTAGATTATTTCATATTTTCCACATATTTCATATGAAGAGCCAAAACAACATAGCATGGACATACGACTATAAAGGATGATGACATGTAACTTTCACTATAGGAATCATGTAATTAATGACCCTTTTCCGTGGTCTAGTACGTATTACACAGCATCCATTGCAAAATAATTGTAATTTTTATTTCTTCAGCTGCTTGATCAATGTGCATGCAGAGCATTAACATAAGTTAGGATCCCATAACCAACTTTACTGATCTTGTTTGTGATAACTATCCAAATTGACCATCAGATATCATGATTTTTTATTGGTGACTTTGATCAAAAAACAACATTTCGGTTCACTTGGTAAAACCTGACATGAGGCGACATGATCTCAGGGCAAGACTACTGTATGATTCTACACAAGGTCAATGTTACACATCTATGTCAATGGTCAAACTGGTATATTGGTCATTACATGTTCACATCTATTCTCAATTGTCAATTCTGTACATCATTCTACTGTATCAAGTACTAACAAGGTAGAAAAAAGATAAATTAATTGAGCTGTGACAATGTGTGCGAGGAAGGTGGGGGCAGGGATGTTTTGTTCTTTTCTTTTTATCAGCGTAAAAATAGGTATCCTCAAAAAAGCAACACATTCAACATACACATCCATGTGTAAAAGGAAAATAATCTCAGTGATAATAAATAATGTTCTTAATATGACTATAAACAATGTATGATTGTGAGACAAGAAATATGTTTTTTAAAGATATTCTTGTTGTTAAATAGCATTTATGAATATCATAACTGTGATGATTGACTAATGAATATTATATTGCATTTTGTGTGCACTAAAAATCAAATGAAACTGACATAACAAAAAATTCTTATCTTAAGTTTCTTTAAACTGTGTAAGCAAAAATACCACATAAACAATTTCGCTGCAAACATTGAAATCTTTTATGGAGTCCAGGGAACTAATATTGCAAAAATGTCCATTACTTAGTGACCCTTCCTTCACAGATACTTTCAGCATGGGGGTGTTTCATGGGGAAGGTGATTGATCATGGGGGGAAGGGGGGATGATGGCATTTGAAGTAAAAGAAATAAAATATCAAGGGTTGTTTTCATTACATTTGGGGCTAATTCGGCTTGGAGTTATCAACCCTGCCCAATACAAAGTGAAATGCAAAGACTAGAATGACATTTCTATTGGATTATTCCCTTAATTAGTTCCTGCCTGCTTTAGAAATGTTTTTGGATTTCTTGAATTTGTCACAATAAAGTAAAAAAAACGTCACACGTTTTCACTAAATGATTGTGAAAAGTAGCAGCTATCCACTGAAAAGGACCTATTTCTTTTTCCATCTGAATTTTCAATACAACTTATAAGACGTTAAAAAAATTGATATCTTGAAAACAGCATTAAATAATCAGATACAAGTATGAAAAAACTAAATGACGTCACTAAAATATACTTAATATAAGTGCAGCAGATAAAAAATCAAAAAAATCTCATGAGCTTTATAAGAAAAATGTCATACTGGATTCATGATGATGGCACTTATAGTTGATAATAAATAAGAATCAATCTGAGGTTGAGCTTTGAGGATATTAGAATATGAGATGTTGTCATGGTTGTATTAAGATCAATCAACAGCTTCCATGTCTGTGTAACCCAGATCTGGACCAGAGTCAATCACAAGTTTTTTCTGTCCATCAACGTCATCAAGGTCAACATCGTCATCCTCAACAAGAAGACTATTGTTGTACGACTCAGTGTTCAAGCTTTTCTCTACTGATGATGAGGAGCAGCTCTTAAAAATGTCACTATCACAGATTTCTACATCTTTCTCTCTATCTTGTTTCTCCATGAGCTCCACATCTCCAAGCTCTACAGGACTCACTTCTTTGCTCATAGACTTCCTACATACTTCTTTAGAACTCTGTCTGGAAGAGAAAGCTTGATTTGAATTGACTTGACTATTTACTGAGCTGTTCTCTTGTAATCTGTGTTCTTCATGGGGTTTAGTTGAGGTTGACGCTTGTTGAGATGGCGAACTGAATGTCAAATGGCTATTTCTGTCCTCTGAGGATGTCGAGGGGCGTATCACATTGGGTTCAGATGGTGGTAATATCAAGTCAGCATCACAATTGTGATTGGAGGGGACAGATTGTGTATTTGCTGATTGAGGACCACCAATGATTCCAGTGCAGCCTCGTCGTCGATAGAATAGTAGATAGGCATCAGCAGTGACTACAGACTTTTCATTAGTGATAGTGCTCACACGACTATCATCACAAAGTCGCCAACCTGTAAAAAAAAAGTTGAATTAGATGAAGATATGTAGGTGAACTTGTGTCCTCTTATATGAGAGACAAAGTTATCACACAATGAGGAGTGTTGAAATGTTAGGTGATAATAGATGAACTGAAAGAAAAAAATTAAAACTAACTGAAACATGTAAAAGCATGTATATGGAAAAGTCTATGCTCAGACATTGCTCCCTAATACAATACATAAAATATGCTCATGTGTTTGCAACTGAAATAGACTAGTGCTTTAAGGACTGGAAAAGAATTACAGAGGTCTGTGATTTCATCCCAGCTGTGTGGACACAAATTATATGCTTTAAAACTTGTTGGGCAAAAATGGCGATGGTGCTTTCTAGAGACAGGCATGGGTTGAATTAAGCTCATACTTAAAACACTTCCATAACCTCATGTTCAGTTCAAGGATCAAGGAGCACAAACGTTAGAACACAACAGTTATCTTTTAGAAATGTCTAGCTTCTTCAGAGTGGTGGCCTTCTTTAAACTAACAAGCATGGGAACGGGTTCATGGAATATGGCTTCTGATTGGAAAAAACTATGCAACATATCTAATGACATCTGTTCCAATTTGTTGGCTTTGTAAATGTCCTCTTTTTTCAGTTTATACCAAAACGTTTTTTATTTCCTATACATTATAATTGCATTCATGGCAACTTTATTTGCACAGATAGTAAAATCTAAAAATGACATTGGGAACTAAATGAAAGCAATATTCTAACAATTATCACCATTATATTCATGATAAGTTTAGTAACGCAAGCAATCATCTTAAATAATCATGGTACCAGTGGGTACAGTAAAAATGTGCTAACAATATTACTAGGTTGATGTAAGGGGAAAAATCCCTTTTGACTGGCTAAGAATAGCATGTATCTTTGTCATTCTTTTTAAAAAATAATAACAAAATGCTGTGACTTATTTTGGGCATAACTTTACTTGGATTTTTAACTGCAAAAATGTAAAGATTTAGTAAAGCAAGCCATTATCTTAAACAATTATAGTAACACTAACAGCGGGTACAGTAACAACATGCTAACAATAAAACTTGGTCAATGTAAGTGAAAGAAAATGCCTTATTGTCTGGCTAAGAAAAACATGTATCTTTGTGATTTTTTAAAAACAGACTGTGCAAACTAGTTATACATCATTCAACATTTGAAGCTGACATTAAATATGATTGTAACTGTTAATTGTGCAAAGTTAGTACTGACCAACTTCTGTAGAGCCTGGGTTATTGTCACTATGACATCTAACATAAGATGTATAATGACCACCGATGAGGAGGCCATGGTGATTGGCAACACCATACAGATCATAGATAGGTGGAGCCTCATCAGGTTTCTGTCCGACACAAAACTCAGTGAGATCCAACCCTCTGAGGAAAGAAATTTGAGTATATTGAGAAGTCTGTTGCAATGACTATTATCATTGTTAATAAGATCTTGTAATTCTCATCAAAACTTCAAATCAATAACCAGCAAAATAATTACCTTAATATAAAGCTTAACTCATCTATCACTGCTTCTAAAGTTATTTTAAACTTTAAAAATGGTTTTAAATCTCAAATTTAATTAACTCCTTTAATATTTTACACATTTCAGCTTTCCTGTTTTATTGTTAACGACACTGGTAGTCTTGAAAAACAAGAACAAATTTAAGATTATTGAAAATCTATTTCTTTCTTTCTGTGAACATTTCAATAAGATACATTTTGATCATACATACAAACCTTGTAGGGAAATCCACATGTTTCTTAATTTTTGAACGCATGAGAAAATTTTGAAATGAAAATCTTTTGAGTTGTATGATAAGAGTGTGAGGCAGTCGCCAGATTGACATCTGCTTGCTGGCTTCTACATGCTTTTTACAAGAGGGACAGTACCTGAGGACATACAATTGTATAATTAATAAGCTACAGTAAAACCCCTGTACAACATGATTTCTGGTGTAAGGTGAAAAATCATGTTGTATCAAGTTTCAAGTTATACCGAGGTCTTGCTTATATCATGCCCTAATCAATACAAAACACATTGTATGCATATAGAGACCTAATATTAAGGTTACAGTAACTGTTACAAGATGTTAGGCCTGTCTATATTCTAAATTTTGAAAAAAAAAACAAAAAAACTCATACACAAATTATATGAGGCAAAATGGCAGAGATACTAACTGATAATTAAGAGTGACCTGAAGTCCAGGGTTCAATGCTCACTTAGGGCGGAATACTTTTCCAGTAAATAACCATCATGGTGAGTGGTCTTACAGCATATGCAAAATTTGTAAAGCATAAACCCTGTTCCTTTAAAGAAGGCTGGACCTAGCTTCTAGTCTTATCAGAGACGCCACTAATAATAAAAATGCATAAGTCCTATGTGTAGGTAGTCAACGTTAAAAGTGAAGTTGTTTTATAGTCACTACTGATTTGGCAAAGGAAAGACCCAAATTGTTAACAAACAACATGAGTAAAGCAGTCATCATTGCAAAAACAATCAACTAATCAAAGCTGACTTTGCTCAAGCTGGAAACAATTCACTTCAAAAGATGTACAGGACTCCAAGAGGCAAACTTTCAAAACCGCTAAAGGCGTAGTGCAACCCTGCTCATCTTAAGGGGTCTTGGGGCAGGCCCTCACAGGATTTTGATTTAGAAAATGGGTGTTTTAACACTGTTGATTTAGTTTGATATTTAAAACAACAACGGCAGGAACCCTGCTAGAAACTGATTGGCAAACCTTGCATTTACACAATTTTGTGAGCCTTGGATGTACCTTTCTACAATAAAAAACAACATTCACTTAAGATAGTAGTTAAGTCAAGATTCTTCAGTAGGTTAACTTCAATCTTTTCTTTGATCAACATTTCCAGCAAGTTTAACTCACCATGCCTCCTCCTTGCTGAGAACCTCTGGCTCTGTAAAGAGCTCCAAGCACTGATACAAACTTGGTTTGTTACTGTTAGCTGTAAGAGAAAAAGTAAAAGAAGGGTAAAATAAAGTTAACATTCCTCTATCTTGACAGTGACAATTTAATTCATTTTGAATAAAGATTTCTCTACTTTTGTGTTTTTGTATCCTCTGATGACAGGTAGATATTACCCAACAATTATTGCAGTTGACCTTATCTATATACCCTTTTGCCTGGAAGGATGAATCTACTATCCACCCATCTATGGCACTACTGTCCCTATAAACTTTATTAAGTGACAATGAACAAGGCAGCATCTTATTCTAGGAGGTCCTTGTACAAATCCAAACTAAAGCCTTCTGTTTCCGTAACAGATGCTGTATAAGCTTATATTAGCCGTACCAAATGGGGCAGTTGCTGCTAATGAGGATTCTGGTGCAGTTTTTCCTTTGTGTGTGTGGGCGTCTATGAGTGATATATATATGTATTCAAAAATTTAAAGAGAACCACAAAATAATCAAAGCATCATTCATCAAACATTATGCATTATTAGTTGATTTAGCTTAATTTAAAATAGGTAACATGTTATCTAAATTGACTTGAAACAGTTTTCGGCTAAAACTGCTGAATTGATTGACAATAATTAATATGCTGGTACAAGAAAAGCAAAATTAAACAATATTGATTGAGCATGATTAACATGACATAATTCATCAGTTCAAATCAGCTTGACATACACCAGATTTGAGCCAAATAAACCCTACTAAAAATAGACCTCTGTGCTCTCATTGCCCAAGAAATGGAAGGGGTGTGCATTTAAAAATAGTATCGAGTAATTCAGAAATAAATGGGTCAAGTACTTGCTATCATCAATCACTACAGATATTACTTACTAGCAGTGGCATTGTTGAGGCTTTCTGTCTCGTCAGCTTCCTGTAATAAATAAAGATATGAACATCTAAATGAATGAAAATACATTATTGTAGTTATTTATGCTAAAAATGATATAGAATTCTCTCTCCATACCCCTGAAACTATAAGCAACAGTTTTGTTGTATATTCTCTTTTGCAATCAAAAAGCCACATGCAGTTTTCTTTTCTCATCTGCTCTTTCTTCTCCTTGGTTGATATCCTTTGTTTCACCAAATTCTTACTTTCAACTCCTCCAACACACAACTGATCTTGTCTGTAAGTAAGAAGCTTACTTCTTTACCATAAAAAACCCAAATGGTTTAAGAATTATTTGGTTCTAAACATAATTATTTGGTTTGTCTTTTACAAATTATTATTTGGTTTATCTTTTTGAAAATCATTTGAAAAAGACTTTTTTCCTTTCATGACAGATGAACAATTACATAATTGGTATGAGAGATTCTTCAGTTCAATCTGATAAAATAATACTGACAAGTATACATTAATATATCAGCATTAAAATTATGAAACTGATAAAAAGTAATTACTTACAAGTTCTTTGGACTGGACTAAAACATATGAGGGAAGCTTTTCGTTGTTGCGCCAGTCCATGGACAGAATTCTTCTATTTGTGAGCTCTAGTGGTGTATCACCTGTTGAAATATTCATATAAATATCATACTGAATTAAAAAATACTTAAGCAAGAACTTAGATGGTAAATATTATCTGTAAAGCAATTTGAAAGGTTCATGAGACAGACTAGCATTGACAATTGTTTAAAAAAAAATTGATAGAGGATTGCCAAATAAAATCAAACCATTAGCCATGGAAGTGAGTGAAAAATTAAAGACAGCTGGTCATGGACACACAACTACTGCCATTGAACATTAATAGTTGGGAAAGGCAATTTCTGCATATGAAAAATCAAACTTTAGACTGTCTTTATTATATTACAAAATGAAGAAAAAGCCAAACACATCACATACGTTGAGCTTATGGGCATACCTTTATCCTCTAATCTTTCTGCTCCCTTGATGCCGACCCCTTCAATAGTGACTGGTTTGATGAAGAAAGTAGGTGTTGCCTTGTCCCTGTCTTGCTCTGCCATCTGCACACCCATAACCTGGGATGTGGGTACACTTTTGTCCGATGACTGCATTGTTGGGGAAAAAAAATGTATTCAAATTATAGAACTATTACATCTTGATAAAGTGTAATTGCGCAAAGCTTTTTACTCAATACAAAAAATAATGGAAGAGATCAGTCTTCTCCAGAAAGGTTAGAGAGAGGCATCAATCTTCAGCAGGTTTCCATGTCTTTGTATTGAGTAAAGAGTTTTGCACCATTATATAATTCAAAGTTTGGCAATCGGTTTAAACCTGTATAACCCTTTAAACAGATATTTTAAGGTATTTTTAAATATATGATATAATGATAGGTGTCCTTTTTGGTTTTCAAAACCAAAGGCAAACAATGTACACACTTTACAGAAGTCATATTTTGTACCTCTTTTATCACTATAATTCACTATAACCATGATGAATGAAAAAATCTTTATGGTCTTTTGTAACTCTAACAGCCGCCATGGGCCATGAAGCTGTAAAATAATTAAATATGCAGGGCAATATTGCAGGGAATCTTCTAAGCGTACACATTTTAAAAAGAAAATTATCAGCATACCCTAGACGGAATAGACTCAAATCCACTGTCCACACTTCCAGATCTCATGTTTTCATTGCTATCTCCACTAGACCCACTGTCAGACAAGCTGGGACATGGCTGTGAATGACCTGTAACCAAAGAAAAAACTTGCTGTCACATAATGTTCACAATCTGAAAAGTTTAGAAGATTAAAAAAAGCACAACATTGCAGAGATAAGAACAGGATAGACTACAGTGGAGGATGTCTTAAGAGAATTAAGATCTAGCAGCAGGTTGATTAAAAGACCTCTTAGGACTAAGGCAATACTAATTAAACAACTACTAGTTTACAGTTGCGGTTGGCAAATGCCTAGGTAGTAGAGGCAATAAAAAATAACTATCATTTACAGCTTCTTGTCAGGTACCCACATTGCATCTCCAATCCGTGGAAAAAACAAAGAGGGAAAGGAGACTGATGATTACAGAAGGTAATTGGGCATCAGATAATAACTGTAACCAAAACATCAATGTCTTCAACAGACCTGTGCCAGGGGGTACTTTATCATCATCTCCTGTCTCTGCTTGTGTTTGAGGATCCGACACGTCACCTGTTGGCACAGGTTTAAATATGAGTTAAACACAAGCTAATGTAAATACTCAATAAATAAGAAAAAGTTGACTTCATTCTAGTTAAAACAAACAAACAAAACGCTGCTCTTATTTAGGAAAATTATATGGATCAGTATTGCATGAGGTTAGGAACTTAAGAATCTTATTTAATTCTTGTCAGGCATTGACAGCACATTCTTACAATATCTCTCAAGCACCCATGCACAAACAGATTAATCTGTTCTGCAAAAAAGAAGTATGTTTGGTTTACTTTAAATGTTCAGTTGTTGAAATATTATTTTGTTGTTTCTCTAAATGACTGATTAAACATCATAAAACAAACAAAATGAACTCAAAACAAAAACTAACCAGTAAGGGTACAGGTGCTGCTGGCAGAGGATAGACTGTCCAGGCTGTTCAGACTAGAACATGACTGACTGAGGGAACTGTTCAGATTAGACTGAGGCACAGTAGCAACAGCACAAGCCTTTGAGATGGGAGTAACTGGGGATTGAGTTGCTGTTGGTGGAGCAGATGGATTCATAACCTCTTGGCTCTTTACTGGAGGTTGAAACACATCAACTGAAAACCTGTGAAAATGAATATGTTAAAATTGACCTTGCTTAACAAAGACATTTAAATGTGAGGTTTAAATATCAACTGAGGGCTAAATTAATTTTTTTAAATTCATGAAAGCAGGGACATTATTCGGCACACCATTTTGGATCTGATTCTAGAGATTATTTAAAATGAAATCTTTCTCATTGTTTAACAATACTCTTACAACCTAAAATTTTTTGATTCACAGTATCTTTTTCACAAATATGCTTAAACAAGATAAATCTGATACACAAAATTTGTCAAACACATAGAAACACATTTTTTACGTTTACCTTGCAAATCCTTCCATGTGTTTCACCAAATATCCATAAGTTGCACGTGATGCAGGCAGAGACATGATAAATGGACAGCCAATAGGATCCAAGGATGTGCTGCATTGAGCTTTGTGAGAATTCCAGTGTTTACGCTGACAAGTGCTGAAACAGATGAATCAATAAATTGTAAGCTTTGACACCTCAAACTAGTATTTAAATATGTGCCAAACAATTTGAAAAAACTAAGGTTATCTAAAATCCATTCATGAGTGATCATTCAGTTTGGAGTAGATGTGTTTGTATGGTGGATACAAGACTGTGATATTAATAAGAATGTAATATAATTTAAAAACATAATTGATTGAGCACCTAAGACTTACATAAAGGTATTTTCAGTATATCATCCCAGTGTCAAGGCTTAAAAGGATTGACAGATAAGGCATAGGTGGTCCTAGGTCCTAAAGCAAAGCACATGTTTAGGATCTGTGCTCAGTTAGTCAAAGGCTAAATGAAATCTATACTTAAGAGATCCAATAGGCAATTCTGATAGCAGTAAAGTGTATGAAAAGAAGATAACATTTAATCAAAACATTAAAATTGTTTAACTTACTGATCACAGTATCCCACTTTGAAGCACTTTGTACATCTCTTGAGTGGAGAGCCTTCCTGACATGGCTTGTGACAAAAAGCACAGCGGATGGGATAGTCTGAAGGTAACAATGTTCTCTGATGGGAGAGATTTATATTGATTAAAGGTCAAATCAGGTTGACATACTTAGATTAATGTAAAATGATATTCATATTTTAACCATTTCAACAATCCATACACCTACATATCTCAAACAAAATACTGTACACATTTCGCTACTATTAAGTTTTGCATGTCTATAATGAAAAATCCAAAAACATATAAAAATAAACTTGTAAAGGCGTCAACCAATCTTAAGTGTTATGAGTATCACTATGGTTGTGATAAAAATGTTCAGAGGTGGCTGTCCTGGTGTTTTACTATATATTTTATAAATATATATTCTCAATCAAACTCAATTTTTTAGGCAATGACCTACCTGCATGACAGGGACTTCCAAAACTTCTTCTCCAGCCAGCTCTTCTGATAGAACTTCTGAGCTAAAAAATTAAAAAAGAGGAAACCATATTACATATACGCCAAGACCTTGATTTATAGTAAGTCTAGTTTGGTGAGCCACATTACCTCCTATTTGAAAATCCTTCAGGTTCTAGGTGTGCTAGGTGCATGGGGATATTCTATGAGTTAAAATTCAAAATAACAAAATAGCAGTCTCTAATGAATGATTGAAAAAACAAATTGACTTTATTTTTGCTCAAAAATATGTTAGCAGTAGTGAGAAATGTGTTTTACACATTAAAACATCAAATAAAGCAAAAAAAAATAGCTGCAAAGAATAATGTAACATCTAAAGACATGAAAGTCCAGACACTAGCAGTTATATCCTCAACAGACATTGCTAGTCATTTATCCAGATTCTGAGAATAAATAACATTTTCATCGCAACTCATTTTTTAGTGTTAAATAATCCAGTGGATCATATGCCAGCAATTTGTTAATTAACTTATTCAGACAAATAAAGATACAGGAGTAGAGTCCTGATGTCTAGCCATGTAGTACCTGATTGTTTTAAAAAAGCAATAATAACACCTTTGATTAAAAAACCTAATTTAGACCCAAATGAATTGAAAAA
>JAUUEB010372871.1:0-12332 GCA_032362205.1 Clione limacina
TGTGTAGTATGTGTACGATTGTGTAGTATGTGTACGATTGTGTAGTATGTGTACGATTGTGTAGTATGTGTACGATTTGTGGTACACCTTACATCCTATGTGTGCTGCCACGTAAAACTCATTAAGTAGAGTCGTCAAAAACATAACCTATCATCCGGTATTTATTGACGAAAACATGTATGGAATTTACAAAAAGTTATATAGGGTGTTTTTTTTAAAATCATACGTCGATAAATAATCGTTATAACTCTCGAACCATTCTAGATATAACCCTCTGGTTTTCAACTATTGATCAGAAATATATGTAAGATTTTTGTGGTACCATTATTAAATTGATGTGACTAGTGGTCATCCTGTAGTGAACTATTAAGTGAAAAGCGGGAATTTCTAGAATTTCACATTCTTGTCATCTTTTCTGCTAAGTAAATGATTGTGCATACTTTAAAACAGCATAACTGGCTCAATACCTTTTTGATTTTTATGAAATTTTGGAAATATGATTACATAGTTATCTTAGCTTATTTTGTGAATATTATTGAAAAATGTTGCTTGTAAAGGGCAGTTACTCACATGGACCAACTTAACTGCTCAAAAAGTTCCTGGAAAGAGCTTAATATTACATAACTGGCATACAATGTTATCAATTAAAATGAAATTTTGCAGGTCAGTTTCTATGAGTATTTTGAGTTTAAGTTATCTTTTAGAATTGAACAACATTGTTTACAAAGGGAAATAACTCACAAACGCCATCTTAGCGGCGCAAAAGTAAACAATCCACAAGGACATTTTTGCGCAGTAAAGATGGCGTTTGTGAGTTATTTCCTTTTGTAAGCAATATTGTTCAATTCTAAAAAAAAACTTATACTCAAAATACTAATAGAAAATCATCTGCAGAGTTTCATAAGAATTAATAACGTTTTAAGCAATTTATGCCATTTTAAGCTATGCATGGGAACTTTTTGGATCAGTAAAGTTGGCTTCTGGGAGTTACTTCCCTTTGCAAGGATTTTTTTTTCAATAAAATTCACATAATGAGCTACGAATAATCATGGAAACGTATCTGCAAAATTTCATAAAAATCAAAAAGGTATTAAGCTAGTTATGCTGTTTTAAAGTATGCACAGAAATTTCATAAAGCAGAAAAGATTGCGTCAGTGTAAAATTCTGGAAATTCCTGCTATTTACTTAATAGTTTACTGCAGGATGGCCACTGGTCACATTGACTTAATAATGGTACCACAAAAATCTTAAATATATTTCTAATCTACTGTTAAAAATCATAAGGTTTTATCTATAATGGTTCGGGAGTTATAACGATTCTTTATCGACGCATAATAAAACCCTGTATATTCACCATTTAAAGGGTCAAAATAAAAATGAAGAAGAAGCTAAAAGTGTCAAGAATAGGGAGGACTTTAGTTTTTCAGAATACATTTTTAATCCTATCCTCTTATAAGGTATAAGCATTCAACAACTCTTTGTCAGATAATAACATCAACAATTTTTAATTTCCAATTCAACAAATCAATAAGTAAACATAATATTGATATCAACTATATCAACATGTGCCATTCTAAATATGTGGATTGCATACAGTCATTCTCGCTTAGACCAATTTGTTTTTGTCAGGCTTAAAAAAATTGATTTAAATAACAAAAACTAAGGAGAACACATCGAGAGTCATGTTTTTAACCTGTTAAAGCAAAAATTTTATTAAATGTGTTTAAGCGAGTCTGACTGCATTTGGAACTTTATGTACTTGAGACTGTTGCAACTTCTGCAGACACAGTCTTATTGGAAAGCAAACATGCCACTAACATCACAGCATTTCTACAGGGAAAACATGTTCATCTTTCTACACAAAAAATCCCTTTCACAACCCTTGACACTGTGATGGTCAAGTGGTTAAAACCCTGTATGTAGAGGACTTTGGTTTAATCATCGTCATGGGCAATTTATCACAAATGGGTTCAGTTTTCAAGATAAAGCTTTAATGTGGATATTATTTTTGAAATATTCTGTGAGAATGAGTTGTTTCTGTAACAAATAATTAAATCAATTTCTGAAAATGTTAACAAGAAGTGAGTAAAGAAACAACTAAACTCAAACATGCTTTGTTTTAAAGTACACAGTTATAGTAGTTAACTTCAGTGGTACACTTGGCAGGGAACTTTTTACCCATCACTGGAGTCATTTCCTTGAACAATCTCAATGTCCTGTCTAGATATAAAAAGAAAAGGAAATAATGATCAGTATTGTCTTTCATTCCAGTAATCTGAATATCACACCAAACATTGGATCTCTTAAAAGCCTACAACATCAGCCATGTACACATCCAAGCAATTCTAGGGGGGAGGGGGATGAACATGATAGCCAGATTTCTGTTGAAACATTTTTCTTCTCCCTTTTTTTGTTTTTTGTTTCACTTTTTTTTTGGGGGGGGGGGCAGAATTAATTTTGGAGCTGCATAAATGTTGTCAGTGGGCTTTAAAAGTGAAAATCTGCCTGAACTCATGAAAAAGATACATGCTGTTTAAAATCTATATTGGAAGTAATATATTTTTATTTTACCCTGACCAATCTCTGAACGCAATTAACTTTTTTAAGCATAAGATTTTGAATAATGATATATGATTACGGGCAAATCTACTAACAAATAATAATAGTGCAGTTTTTTGCCAAGCTGTGTGCAATAATAATTCTAAAAGGATATGGTCAGCTTATATATGAGAAAGGCATTGAAGCTTCCAAGAGTGCCAGAGTGGGCGGTCTTGTCGGAACCCACAAAAGCGCTGAGGACAGCATTATAAGTTTGCTGTAAGCCCCTGGGTGGGGCCACCATACATTGTGTTAGGATGGTCCAGAACTCTTAGTGAAACCTAAGGTTATATTCACGCAAGAAATCTAAGAATCGTATAATAAATAACTCTTCGCCAAACTTTTACATGCTTTGAATAAGCAATTACACAAGTGAACAGAAATATCTCCCCACTCATCGGCCTAACAATCTCTGCTAGCTCAGTCAATAGAGCATGAGCTCTAAATTTTGGTTTTGAGCCTCAGAGCAATTTTTTTGCCCATTCCTCCATAGCTATTAAGCATTGAATAAACTTTTGCCTGCTGTATTCTCATGTGTATATTTCATGATTTACCACTTGTATTCAAACTCTTTATATTGTGATGTTCTCTACATGTTCAAGTATCTTCTATAGTTTGCACTAAAATGGGGGTGTAATTGTGTCCCTGTTCTAACTAAAAATCCTATTGTTGACATGCCTGTTGTTAGTGGGTACCAATGCACATTGAAAATGATAAAGAACTAAAAAGTTCATGAATCGATTTTATATAAAAGGGCAAAGAGAAAATGTAAAGTACCAGTTGACTTACTCTGACTGCAAATCTGTGATTGCTGTGGAAAAGAAACATGAATATAAGTTGGTTAATCTCAAGGACAGTGGTACATGTGTTCAGTGGAAAGTTAACTGAAAGTGTAGATTAGTAAAACATGCAATCACTGCCACCATTACTTCTTTGGCTTAATGTTCGTTTAATTATCAATTTGTGTGTGGTGAAGACAATGATTGAGAGCAATATTATTTCAGCATTTTGACTCATCAAATGTATCATAACTTTCTCTTGATAGGATTAAAACCCACGACCTTCAAAACTGAGGTCACTGACACCAGATATAAACATTTATATTTAAATAAGACACTTCAAGTACAAAAAGATTGTGAATGAATTTTGCGAATAAATAATTAAGCAAATTTAACACATTTAAAAAGTTATAGCTTAAGTCAAGTGAAATCATAAGTATCTTATCTGAAGCCACACCAAGAAATTACTGTTTAACAACCCTAATTAAACTCACCATTTCTTTGTCGTGTTTTTCTTGCGCTGGGATCTGGGGAGTACTTAATACTGCAATGCTTTTGGTGCACTCTCATTTTCTTTGTAGGAATCTCCACATCACACACCAAACATCTATGAAAACACAAGGCAGACACCTGATACATTCTTGTTTCAAGCAATTGTTTCTTGAGCAGATTCAACATTTGTATACTAAGGAGAAACTGTGGCATAGTTGTATGAAATACATCCTTTATTTTCAACATAATAGAATTTTTTGGGGAAATTTTTCTATGCATAAACAAAGTCTAGCGTCCTTCCTACTCGATTAAAAAGGGCTTAACTTATGACCGTGTCTATTTATTTCCTAACTAGTAGTCCCTGGGAACCCGGGAAAAGGCAGACCCCAAAAATTGTGGCGCAAAGTTCATAGGAGAAGATTTTTAAGTCAAGAGGCTACAACCAAGACAAGCCCAGGACCACAACACCTGGAGAACTCTCATTTCATTGTGAAGTCTAACCCATGTAACATGGGAACATACTATAAATGATGATGATATTCAATTATAAAGTATGCTGATGACACTACTATTGCTGGGCTGATTGACAAATCTGAAAGTAAATATTGGGACCTTAAATTTAAAGCTTGTTGATTGGTTTGCTAAGAATAATCTTGAGCTAAATATACTGAGCCAAAAAGTACTTTATAAAAATGAAAAACTTTACATCAAAAAGACACCAGGAATGGTAAAAATGCATGAATCCTATGCAGATTTCAATCATCTGCCTCTGTTCAAGTCTTTCTTATTAATTGAAGTTGTAGCCCTTTTTGCAAGACCCCTTTATTTCGTTAAGCTTTTTTTCAGACATCAGACAAGGCAAATAGCCCTTTAAATATTATAGTCAAAATCTCTCATTTCCAGACTTGAGCTTCCATAACTATAAAAACATAACATGAAAGTGCAATTCAGAAACCTATAGACGTTTAATATCAACAAATTTTTTTTTTAAAGTTTTGAGAGATTATTTACTCACCTTTCAGTCCTTGGTTCCGGCACCGGCTCGGGCTCTTCTAGAGATGAAAAAGAGGAGTAATAATATAAAAAATGAATTCTTAAAGTTATGAGTCCTGCTTCATCTTCATATTTCTAAATAAGATATCATGTAAGCATATGTTAATGCAGTCCTAGTTGCACAGAGTTGTGTTTGTAAGGTCATCACCACACATGTCCATTCTTAACAACTCACTGCAAGACTTGTCAGTTAATCCATTGTCAATCTCTCTATAGTCCTTCTTGGGGTCTCTCTTAATAGTGACTTAAACTTGACAAGTGATAAAGAAGCTTATTCAATACTGTCAACAATTCGGAAAAATAAAAACTTGATGTTATTCTTCAAGTCCGCTTTGGGACCATTATCTATTACATATTTTTACTGGTGTTACCATTATGGTACTGGTCACTGGTTTCAAAAACCATGGTTAACTCATGCGAAACAATGGGAACATTGATTAGCAACAGCAACAGCCCCAGTATATCATATCTGACACCATTTACAGCAACTATTTTTGCAACTTCCCCTTATTTTTTATTCTCGGAAGCTTTTAGGTAAAATAATAAAGAAAACAATAATTTTTGGATCAATAGCAAGCAAACATATCAGATAATATACCTATACAATAAAGTATTGAACTTCATGCCCAAAATTTGTTTGCAACTTGAGTTTGATGTGACCTTCATATGTTCTAAATCAGGAACCGTTAAGTTCAGATTCTTACATTTAAACTCACCTTCACCACAAGTAGCAGCATGTCTCTCAAGATCTTTGTGTGGAAACATTTTATTACATATCGGACACAAACCCTGAAAAAGAAAAAATGTACACCCTAAATTTATCAATTTTTAAAAATCAACATGTAGACAACAAACAAGATGCAAGATTTAACTCCTGAATTTAGTGGCAGTTGGCCTTAACAGTTTTAGAGCACTTTATCCTTCAAGGTATCAAGTTCAAATCTTTAGATTTAAACAATAAAAACATCAGAGGCATATGGCATCAAACTGTTTAACATTTATCAAGTTAATAAATCAAGTTTCAAAAAACGCTATCGGACAATCCATTTGGACATTTGTATGCCAATTTAGTCATCAAGGACCATAATCAGGAGGCACCATTACATGTGTTCTATGACATCCAGGGAAACTAAAATAAATTGTACAGTGAATTGTTTGTCTGACATTAAGATGGTTTCAGAAAGGATAACAGGTGTGGCTATATGACATTCCATTTTTGCTGAGCAGGGGGGTCGACCGTTATTTTCCACCCTGTATATTATCCTCTTATCCTACTTGTATCAATTTATAGTTATTAACATTCACTTGTAGTTTTCATTTTACATTTGACCCAGATAAGAGACCACCTTTTGAAAATTTACTTAATCAGAGTTTCTAATTCTCTCTTCTTTTTTTTACAAAGATAATCCTTTCAAACAGACACAACCAATACTGTGTCAGATAAGTAAAAGGATGTGAGTGTGAATTACAATTTTCTGCTATGTCAAACAAAAATATAAGCTAAAACAAATAATACTCCCTACCTCATCAATAGGCTCATCATCAACTGCAACTATAGCATCGTAGTCTGGTAAATCTTCTGGGTCGTTGATCTCAACTGAAGTAGAGGGATGACTAAGTTGACCAGGTCTAGCAGTCTCAGCTTTAGATCTCTTTTCTATTTGCATCATATCACCTCTAGCTTCATTTGAGGCAGAGTCATCACTGACCTCTATATTTCTCACACCTTTTCGTCTTGATTTTTTAACTAAATCTACCGAATTTTCTGATTCAAGTTCTTCATTGTTTTGTCGTGAACACTTCTTCTTTCTGGCAGATCTGTAGGTGTCTTCCAAAGGTTCAGCATCATCATTAAAAAAACTGACGCTCATATCAGTTAACAGTTTTCGTTTCTTGGCAGGTTGTTTTCTGAGAGATGTATCATTAGTCAGAGTATCGTTGATATTATCTTCTTCTTCTTCTTCATGTTGCAAGAGTTGTAAGGCTTGAGTTGTATTCATTTCTGATTTTTTAATCAGATGGTTACTGACTGTGTCTTCGTTATAAAGGTGCATGATATCACTGGATTTACAAGCATTTGAACTTTTCTTTTTGGTTTCCATTGATATTTTTGACAAGCTTGAAACTTCCATGTTGTCAGAGTCTTCATCTTCAATAATGTTACAATGATCTTCAGAGATTCCTTTATGTCCCTTCGGCTTTGTTTTTTGTTTTCCCTTCCCTTTGCCCTCCTTTTGATATGTGTGTGAGCGATTTTTAAGTGGGAACTGAGTTGGATACATGTCTCCATTCATGTCTATCATGAAGTTTGACCCCTGACTAGTAGTTATTCCTGAACCAGGAACCCCTTGTGAATTGTTTGCAACATCATCTCTAGCTTTTGACGACTGCACAGATAAATGACTTTCTCTTGTGTCAGAGTCATTAGGAGATGGTTTCAAATCCTTGTTGGTTAAAGTAGTGTCCTCATCATTAGAGTTACTGCTTGATCTGTTCTCTTCGTCAAGCTTCTTTTTAATTATCTGACTTTTTAGAAGTTTTGACTTACTTTTAGTTGTCTTTGGTCTTTTAACTGGAATAGCGACATTGTCCTCAGAATGCTCCTCATTAGACTCTGAGAGGAAGTCATAAACTCCCTTTGGACTACGAATAACTTTTTTTGTAACATCAGTTATACTCCTATCTATTTCTTCATCCTTATTTTTGGATAATGTAAGCATTCCTCTTGCTCTCTTGCTTGACTTCCTGTTGACTTGAGTTTTTCCGTATGTCTTCGCATTCAGTTTCCTTTTAGCAATCCAACCACCTACAATGTCTTCCTGACTGTCTTGAGATGATTTCATCAATGTTATCTTCGCCTCTTGAGATTTGTTTTTAGTTTCTGGCACCCAATCTAAATCTCCATTGGTATCTGAGCAACTCATTTCCTGTTGATCAGTTTCATTTTCTTCTTGTGTATCTATTTCTTTATAAGAAAAAGCATCCTTGTTATTGGTTCGTATTGGAATTCTTTGCTCTGGTTTTTCTTTCTGCTGAAAATTGTTATCTTTGTTATCCTTAACTCTGTTTCTGCCTAAATAAGCTGCTTTTTTGCGTTTCCTTTTTAGCTCTATTTCATTGTCACTGTCTTCATTGATAACAAAGTCTTCCTTCTGTTCAAAACTATTGTTATTTTCATTGACTTTGTTTTCAGAAATATCTTTGTCTTTGTTATCCTTAACTCTGTTTCTGCCTAAGTGAGATGCTTTTTTACGCTTATTCTTTTGTTCTGTTTCATCATCAGTGACTCCTTTAATAACAAAGTCTTCATCTGAATCATCAAGAGTCCACAGAACTTTTTCATCAGTTTGTTTTCTCACTGATCTCATACTTCTACCATCAGCCGCTGCTGCCCTTCCTCTCAACTTGGTCTTGAGGCATTCTTCCTCATGTTGCCCAGTCTTGACTGGGATACCCCAAGGCACCCTTGGTCCAGTCATTCTTTTCTGAGCACGCCGCAGTCGGCAGATGTATATGTCAAACATAAGCGTTATCAATTGATGATATTTCTTGGGGTCTGAAACTTGGCTTGGCAGATACATTGGTGGCCAGGAACACTGCTGTAAAACAACAATAAAATTCAAATAACGAATAGGAAAAATATAACATTAAACATTCAATGGTAGAAGTACATTGTCTGTCACAACTTTTTTTTTTAAATTGCTAGCACAAAAAAATAACTTACAAAAAGTAATTTTTGAGAAGAACATACCGATTTGAGTGCCCTGACTACTGATTTAAAGCAAATTGTTCAACAAAAAACAATGTATGTGACCATTGAATTGAGCCCTCACATGGAGAGGTGAAGTCAGCTTTCACAAAACATGTTGCATTTAATCCTTATCTATCAATTGACTAGGCTTTTTTGGGATTAAAGAGAGTCAAGCACTTGTAGCTACTTGATATAAAAACGAGTCCATGAGTTTACTTAGCATTTTCATATACTTTTCATATAATTACAACAATTATGTCTAGGTGGCCTCTATTCTGACATTTCCTTCAATTCCAAACAACCAAAAAAGAGATCATTACTTGCACACAGGACATAAGCCTTATTGCTGGTCTCCCATCTAACAAGGTTTAACATCCGTCCCATGAGTGGTAAGCACTGCCAACTGCCAACACTGAAAAAATGTGCCTCTTTCTAAAACATTTTTAACACAAAAACTGGCTGCTCAGAACCTTAGACTTCTGGGCCCCAAGTCTATGAACTTAATCACTTGACCATCACAGCCCTTTTAGCTTTACATACATCCTTCACAAAAACAATGACAATTCTTAAGAGCTTACAAACCATGAAAATATACTTGCCATGAGAGAACTAGTACCAGACTCTACCACTTTATTTTCACTACATGCTTTCTCTGTCCCAATAAGTTGATGAGCTTTTTCTTGTGACATTTGACCAACCTGTGACTCACTGACCACTTCTTTTCCAGGTGACTTGGTCTGTGCCTGGGAGTCAGGCACTTCTTGAAGCAAGGATACCTCTTCCTCTGAATTATCTGCCTCACTGTATACAACAGTGAAAAAAGAATACCATTAGGTCCTAGAAAAATCTTATCTGAGAGAAATCAAAACCCAATGTTGCCGAATAGTAAACCTACCCCTGTTGTCAGTACAGGACTCAAAGTACACCACAATATCCTGTTGTTTACTTAGTTTGGTTATGGTTCATTTGTTTAGAAATGTTTTGCTGTTTATCTAATTTCACTTACTGTTTTGTTTATCATTTATCAAACCTCTTTACACATATCACTTTGTTTATATGTTATCTTTCTTTATCATATTCTGGTCAAGTTTGTACAGAAAATTTATCATATACATACTGAAGACTCAGTACGTCTTGAAAGAAGTTTATGAAACCAACATGTTCTTTACTTTTGTAAATAGAAGTTTGTCTTATCATCATCATTTAACGTCTACTTGTCCATGCTGCATGGGTTAGACTGTTTGCAATGCAATGGCAGTTCTCCAGGCATCTCTGTTTAGAGCTAGGCTCGGGTCAAGGCGGTTTCTCTTAGGTCTTCTTTGACCACCTCGTCCCATGACTTTGGGGGTCGGCCAGGGATGCATCTTATGCATAATAAAATGATCTGACAATGACATTTTCTTCCAAATACATACAAAAAAGTGTGAGGAGTCAAGTGAGAAGAAGAATTCACTGAGGGAGCCTCAAACAAGCAACATAATGATTTAATGTAATATACCCCAATGCAAAGGGCGAGATATTCGCATTGAGACCTTTTAAAACTTTATAATCATTCATACTATTATATTTTAAATTTACTTTATTGAAAATTTTAATATACCTGTAATAAGGTGCAAACTGCCACTATTGAGCTGTTTATAAAAGCATAAAGCTCCAGCTGTACCATGTGTTTTCCAGGTGCCTCAGGTATCTAAAGTCAACACACATTATTTCCTGATTTAATTTTAAACACAAGTCTTGCTGCGATTGTATGGGCCTAGCATGTCTATCGTCTATTCCAGGTGTAGGGAAAGAGAAAAACTCAAACAAGACATACTCACTCAATAGATGACCTAGAGTCAATAAAAAACACAACTTATAATACCCAAGCATACTTTACATACCAACATGCATGTTATATTGCACATTTGGATGAATGCTTCAATGCATGCCATCATGTTTGTTTTGATGCACATTTCTATGCAGGGCATTGTTTATATTTCCAATATCCTTATCTGATACCAGTTTTTCTTGAGGGCCAATCATTCTCTTTGGTGTCTTTTCACGCTTTCGCACATACCATGTAACTTCACTCGCTTTTTTACTATTCCATTAAGAACTTTAAACTTTTTGTGGACCTACAGATTGCATCTTTTCAGTTCTAGGGGGAGGGGGCAATCCAACATGATGCTTCATTGTTTGAATCTTGCCACACCTGCATTTCTCCTCATCTGATATGGACCACCTCACAAGATTTGTTGATGATGGCAACACATCAAATGCAGAACAAAGCAAGAAGCTTAACCATGAGATGTTCCATTAACAAACTTGTCTGCTTACTTTCTTTTCTATCACCTGCTCTTCCCATTCAATAATTATGTGCTTATTGCAAGCACTTGATGAGATGTACTTCCGTTCTCTCCTCTTCAGCTGATTCAAAACTAAAAATACAAATAAGGTGGTATTTCCATAATAAAAATAAATCCTTTTTGACTTATTTTATCCTAAACATATGGTAAAAAACAAAATACCTGTCTGTGTTGGATGCAAGTACAGCTCTACTCTCATAACCTTGTGTTTCTTCTTCCAATAGCTTGTCTGTTAGGAAGCTTGCTCTCACAGACTCAACTTGTGGCTAAAAAAAAGCTTTGTTAACAGCTTACCGAAAGCTAGTAATTGAGATATTTCAACACTTCTTTACATTTTAATTAACTAACATTCTAAGTTACACTCATTTTCATGTGATTGCAGGGCTCTCAGAGGCCAACGCTGAAAAAGTGCATACAGCCTCCTTTCTGATGTGATTTCTTTGAGAGGGTAGCATATTTTTGTAGAAATAGGTGTATAGCAAGCATATTTTGGCTATAATATGCGCTTTGAGATCTTTGTAAAAATGTAAATGCACATAATAAATGCTGATTATTATTAATAATAATAATAGTCTTTAACCTGACAAATTTCTTACACAGTTAATGACTAATGCAATCAAAGAAGAGTCTGGGGGCATTGACATTTTCATAGATGATTAATGCATCTCAATTTTCACATAAATAAGAGCAAACATATATCAAAGTTGAACCAAAAGAGATGTATCATACTTGAATAACAAGGGAATAACAAACAATTAAGTCATTTCACAGCAACAGATGTATTTGAAAATGTTACCCTGACAGATAAGTGTGAAGAAGAAGATAGCATGCAAATATGCTCCGTAAAGAATAACCCCAAATAATCAACTTATCAAATGTCCACTCAAACTTCCATCTTTGAAGACACCCTTCATCTCCATTGCAAATTAGCAGCTGCTCTCACTCTTTAATACAGTCAAACCGTAATAAAACGTAACTCAATACTGCATAGATTTTGACATAACATATGTTTTTCAAAAGCCCTGAACGTTTTTTCTCTATTAATTTCACCTCAATATAGCATAGTTTCTAGCTGGGATAGACCAGCCTTTTGGAGGGTTGGAGACAGGTGAGGGCCGGTGGCCTAATATCAGTGGTTCGCCACCGACAGGATCTGCCATCCGGGGTATGCCTTGGTCTGACTGGCGGTGATTACTTGGACTTACTCCTTTTTGGGCTTAACTGGCACTTGTGTCATCCAGCGAGAGATTCGGGTGGGCAAGCTTGACTTCGAAAGTGGAGGGTTGGGAGTGTGTGTTACACCGCAGCTTA
>JAUUEB010372982.1:0-11752 GCA_032362205.1 Clione limacina
ACGCCATCTTTCTTTTCTGTTTGGGCCTAGTTAGGGCTTCGCAACCAATCAGGAGGCTTGCTCAGGGGGTGTGGCCCACCGATGCTTGGCTCAGAGATCACTCTATATAACAAACAAAACATTGTGACTAGACATAATCTGATTTACTTTTATCTATTGTGTGCCTTTCAACGATTCTGCTTGCCCGATCTTTGCTAAACACTGATGTATCTGATCACAACAGTATGCTTGTATAGAAGAAAGATAGTCTGACAAAAGGGTGGTAAAAATCATGGCATATAATGAATGAATGAACTAAATCATCCCAAATTTAAAAAAAACATCAGATACCTTTGAAATTGGAACAGATATAACATTAAAAAAACTAACTTTAAAGAAGATGTGGGTGTACTGAAGTCCAGTGTCTTCTTGATTCCTAGGTCACTCATTGAGTCATCCAGTGCACCAGCAACTGTAGCACTACGTGACTCAGCAACACTTAGAGCTCCTAGAGCAGATGCAGACTCAAACATGTTGAGCTGCTCTTTTAGCTCTTTCATTTCAACCTGAGTGGGAAAAAAATAAGAAAATATGTCACAAATATAATGAAACATGATCAAAATAATGACAATAACTTATTATAAATTGCTTTATACAGTGCATTTCCAGGTCTATCGGTTTAAAGCGCACAAAAATATATAATATCCTGAAAGACCCAACAAAAAAACAAGTCTGTAAGCCGCTTCACTGTAACATCTTACAAATGTATTTTATGCTATTGATAATCAGGTAATCATCTACATAAGTATATTTGTATGTTGTAAAATGTATTTTTTAAATGACATTATTTTACCTCTTGGTTTAAAGTAGTTAAATAAATATTTAGCAGAATGAGGTTCATTTAAGTACACCTACAACCCAAAATGAAAATAAAGAAAGTTTTTAAAGTTTTACTCATTAATAACAAATAAAAAGTCCAGACAGGGTCAATAAAGACCTTATACATTTTTGGGAGTTCTTTTGTTGACTGATAAGACTCTGACCTGTTAGATTATGATTTTTTTCAAATTGAAAAAGGTCAATTAACAGTATGTTTTGGCAAATATCTTGAAAAAACAAAAGGTCTTAGTGTACCATTTTGTGGCGTTACATTACATTTGATCTTGGCATTAATGAAAACATGTAAACTTTAACAAACTTCGTACAACAAACCACCCAAATTCACTTTTTTCACCAAAAACTCCCTAATAGTTTGATCATATTTTATCCCCATAGTTTCCTGGAACATTTTCTACAAACACAAAGACCAACCTGAAAAGAATGGCACAATTCATCAGACATCTTACGAGACACCTGAGCCTGTTGGAGTTGAATCCTCAAAGAGCCCATCTCCTGTGTGGAAGCTGACAAGGGAAAAATCGTAAATCTGTCATTAGATGAAATGCAAATTTAGTCTTGTGCAATCAGAGCAATGTTTAGAATTTAAAAACACAAAGGTCTAACAGCATAAACGATAGCTCTTCAAGAAGGAGAGTATAAACTATAAACAACATCTCTCTTTCAGAACAATTAGAAGGTCTCAACAACAAAGTAGGTCTTCTAAAGTGCAGGATCAAGATCTTTGTATTTCTTGTTGAACCATAATTACTTCCGCTTCCTTCCTTCAGATTTGGTAGACTTATGGTTCCTATAGCCAGCTAGTCAGTTATCTAGTGTGTGCCTTTAAAATCAACAACATGCAGGAATTCTCCCCAACTTCTCTCTTCTAGGCAGTCACTCTTTGACAACTGCAAGTACCTCAGATGGATCATATATCTGGCTACGGGGAAAGTTGATCAAGTTTGGTATCACCTTTCAAAAAAGTGTTGAGTTGATCAATATTTAGCAAGCATATTCTCAGTTGATTTAGGAACACAAATATTCTGTTATTCTACACTCATTTCTCAAACATCCTCTTAATCTCGTAAAACAATACTTACATTTCTCCAAAAGAGCTTGACATTGTCGCTGACTCTCCTCTAAGCTACGTTGCAGACGGTTGATTGTCTCCCCTCTAGACATCTGCTGATCCTCTAATTGCTTGGTTACCTCCCCTAGCTTCTGACGCAACATGACTACTTCTTGGTGCTGTTAAAAAAAGACAGATAAAATAATTAAGCGTACACTTATAAAACATTGATGGCCATTTTTTTTCATAATAGCAAACTTCTGATAAATGATCAGAAAAGATGAAACTAAATTTCTAAACCATAAGAGATATCATTTTAAAAAAATGTGGATCATGTAAAACAAAAAATATCAACAACAAAAAGAAATTCAACCTTTTCAAGAAGCACAAAAACTGACCTTTTCATCCAGGGCATTTTTAGTGGCATCTGACATCTGGTTAAGATGGAGTACCTCTGCCTGATGTCGCTGATTGAGTGTCCCCACCACCACCTCATGGTCATGTCTCGCGCGACTAAGACTTTCTGAGGCCTGCAGCTCTTCTACGTGCTGGGTCAAGCTCTCAATTGTGCTCTCTGATGTCTTCACTTTGCCCACCAGCTATAGAAATTTGAGAAAAAATGTAGAATGATATATTTGTGATTTTGGTTTCAACTTTTCTATAAACCACTTCTTCCCAACTTGTACATCCTATCCAGTCACTGCCCACTGCATATAGACATCTAGCAAACCAGACAAGATGCATGGTCAAGACATAACTGATCACATAGGATTTTAAAATTTGAGGATTATGAATAAATAGACAAGCAATTGAACACAAAACCTTTGACACTAGAGTGAGCCAATTTAACCATTCCTTCCCTAGCAGACAAGAAGCAAGCAGATCAATTCTTATGAAGGTATAAATAATAAAATAGTTAAAGTGCTTCAGACATCATCTACAGTTTAGTAAAATGTGCAGGTAGTCTTGTAATTTAGTTAAAATACTTGTTATATCAATATGTATTATAGCCTAATGTTTGTTTATATTATAACAAACTGTTTGATTTTAACCTAGAGCTTTAAAGTCACAATGCAGTATTTTAGTTATTAAAGACAAACTTGTACATTTTATTCACTTGTTCTCAACACCAAGTATTGGTGTAGAGTATATGACGCTGCTCGTTTGTCTGTCTGTCTGCGAGCACGATAACTCAAGAAAATAAACTCATTGACTTAAAATCTATTAAAATGTTGTAAATCAACACGATGAAAAGCCTATTTAATTCCAGCAATATCCGTTAACAATTGACAGAGTTATGGAATTTACAAGATTTACCAAAGAATGATAGAGACTACTCCATTCCCCAAACCCTATCGTGTCATGTTTATTCTTCCGTGTTCATAATGGATGCGCGCAAGTGTCAATTTGAATGAACACTAGACTTTGCACGCCATGCGAAAAGCTTTTCTACAGGATGGGCATTGGCTTGCCGGAGTGCAAGCTGCCGGGGTGTGTTCACTAACAATTTTGGCGCAGCCAGAATCTTGAAAATTTTTTTCATGAATCGTTTAAAGCGAATTATTGATTGTAATCGAATGTTTTTCTATACATATTTTGATAAAGTCATATTTTAGTAATGCTGACATGGTTCATTAAGGAAATTGTTTGTTTTACAAGGTGTCGAGTTTGTACTCTATCTGTTGTTTCTATCAATTGTACTTGCTTAGGGCTTTTATTAGGGATAGTCGCTTTATAAATACTCTATTATTATTATTATTATTATTAAGAGAAAATGTATTCTTAAAGACAAAAAGCACTCTATCTAGGCATTATTTCCTTAAATACCTCATTTCTAGCCTCAGTCAATGAAGAAAGCTGAGCTTGTAATGCTCTCAATTTTCCATCAGTCTCAGTTTTATCTGAATGTGACTGTTGCAGCAACTGTTGACACTGCTTCAAGCTCTCTGATGAACCTTCTGCCTCACCTGACACACAAAAAGAAAGAAATTTCATTTATTTGTCAAAGAACTTAATTGGATGAATTAAGGTTGACAAAAAAACTCTTATTTAAATTTCATACAGTAGCCTCTTCCTTCATATGGGATTTTAATTTAATTTTGTTTATGGTTCTAACGTCTAAACTAAATGAAAACATGGTAGGTTATACTGGCTAGACATTTCAAGGTGCAACCCAGAATCAAAGGTACAACATAACTTGTACATCCAAACTTAACAGAGCATACTGACACAGGGGGATGACCAGTTTAGCCAGAAACTCATAATGTCAGCTATCATGTGGGGCCTATGCTAAATTACTAATGTTAAAATGACTTAGATATGAGCTAACCTTGCATTGAACACTCAACCTTTTGCTACATGGGACACAAACATCTGCACCCTCTTGACTAAATCCAACTTGGTCAGTCAACTGTTTTGTGTTAGTGTCTGCTTTACAAACAGTATGTCAGTGTGTTCCTCTTCTTAAATGACAGACTTCAGGAATGAGATTATTTGGAAATTGATTATCTCACAAACAAGTAAGTTGTTAATTTTTACATGCAAATTTTGACAAAGTGTGCCAGCATCATTAGTTGCGTTTGTTACAGTATTTCTCATGCCACTACCTTTTAGTATTAGTGTAAATTCATGCATTCATGAAGTAACAAGTTATCAGAACCCTAAAATTCAGTGAACTGATTTGGTTGTCATCTTACCTGTGGCCATGGCTAGTTTATGCTTCAATGCCCTTGATTGTCTCCCTTGCTCCTCTTCCTGCTCAGACAGTTTCTGAGTCAATTGCTCAAGTTCTCTTCCCCTGGCACGGTACAAAATATCCAGCTGCTCTTTTGTTCGTTCACCCTCGCTTCCCTCTGTAATTAGACATAAAAAAAGGTCCAATTTAAGAGTTCAAAACTTGAAATTGGTGCAAAGCAATTTCAGCATTATTAGTACCATGCATAGCCACAGATTTCTTTTTCAAGACAGTTTAATAGGATCTTCATCCAGGATTGGCAGTGGTATGGTACATCTAAAATTAAAATATAATATATTTCAATTAAAGCACTGATGTTGCATAAAATTTAAAAGTATACCTTGGAATTGTTCATATCTTATTAACAGACAGAAGTGTAACATTTCTTTAATAAGGAGAAAATATCTTTTCAAATTTTGATGCAAAATAAACAATTCTGGGAGAGAAAGAGGACTAGCCAATTATAATATCATAGCTTTTATAGGCATATAATATATACCACTTTGTACATTTAAAAAACTTAAAAACCTTATAACAATAATGAATATCTTGAAGAATGTTAGAACCTTAAGTTATCTATCAATAAATAAAAGCAATTTTTTGTCCCAGCTTATGTTAGACAATACTCAGATGTCATTTTAGGACTAGTTGTACTGCAGTTAAAGCACAAGAATATTCTCATATAATTTACAATAGGTCTGTCTAAAGGATCATTGATACTTGTGCACATGTGAGGTGATGAGATGCAGAAGGTCATTGTGTGAAGTCTTATTGTACCCAAAGCGTTACATTTCTCTTGAGTGAATGTTGAATTGACTCTTTATGATATATATGTTGGTAACCCTTTATTGTAATGATGTCAATGTAATTTATGCTCTTTTAATGTTACAATCCTTCTATTCTTATTTTAAACAGTGATTGTCAACATTTTTATATACAGTTGAACTTGCTCCGCGGCCACCTGTGGTAAGAGGCCACCTTTGAACGTGACCATTAAATGTTATTCTCTATAAGATTCTTCAAAAGTCAACTTGCTGTAAGAGGCCACTTGCAGTAGATAATCACTGGCCTCCTAGAGCAAGTTCAACTGTATGTCTAAAATATATTTTATTATATGCACCAGTATGAAAGTGTGATCATTCAATAGGGAACAAAACAAACAAGCAAAGGGCCAGTTGTGAAGTGTTTTGTATGTTTAAACTCAGGAGATAACAGAGAGCTCAAAGCATTGTAAAAACTCAGTAACTTAAGAAACTGAAATGCAACTAATATGCACAAAACAAAATATAATTGACATTCTGTACCTTGGTGAAAAAAACCAACATGTTCACTGCCAAGATAAAAGTCTTCTTCTTTTGGTTGCTCTGATCTCCCTGGTTTGTTATAGCGTACAGTGTAATCTGAAGTCATGTCCTCAACCTGCTAGAAATTACAATGATGTTATAATGCTGTCTTAGTTGAATGTGACACTCCCCTTCAAAAGGTTCAAGAAAGTGTTGCATTATTTTTTTTAGATTTTTACAAACAAAAAAGATAACAAAAATAAACTCATTTTGAGCAAAAAAAGAGTAGCTATGGCCTTTTATAGGCTTAATATGAGAAAATGGCCTCACAACCTTCGCAAACAACAGGTTTTTAGAAGAACTACTGACTCAAAAAATTTAAATTTTTAAAGATCATTTATTTGTGTAATTATCTTTATTTATCACAAAGTAAAATGTCAGAGTATAAGTTATAAGTATAAGTAATCAAACAAAAAACGGATTTTGACCTCTCCCTTATAACCTTTACAAGGCAATATTTCAAAAGTCAAAAGTGTGACAAGTGGAACCTTTTAACTACAGGCGTCACATCTGTAATATTAGTAAGTTATAAAGCAAAGAGACAGAATCAAGCTCTGTTTCTGCTTTGTATAAAAATTAAAACAATTCCCAGGAAGCTGAGATGATGGTTAAAAGGTGTGTCTCTGTTTTTGACAGGGTCATTATAGATTGAAAATTGCATTGAGCATGCTGTTTGCCTAAAATGGGTTATTTATATACATGGTTGTCCCAAAATAAAGTATCATGTTACAGCCATTGTTCATGATTGTATTTCAAGAGGACAGTTTATATGCAACACATAGGATGAAAGATGTACCACAGCTAAACTTCCTACAAAGTCACAGTCTGACATCAGGTCAACAATTCTTTAACATGAATTATTTAATGCCAGACTGCTTGAATTGAACAAATTTAAACAATCTTAGGTATGACCCAGCATGCTAAGAACAGAAAATAATGAGTGATATGCTAGGAATGTTTAGCTTTTAGAAACTATATGGTGCAAGCATAAGGAAAGAACATAATCCAGTATGGAAATAATTTTTCTTCGTTTTAAAGATCCTACCTTATCTCTGTTCCATGGACTGTTCATAGCATTTGTTTCTGCACCAGTAGTCTTCCTGCTCACTGAATTTTTAGTTATAGGAGGTGGTGATGTTGATGGCAATGGAGGTGGTGGAGGGGAAGCTGAAAAGCCTCTCTTTTGGTCAAAGTCTGATGCAAGATGTCTTGAATTAAGCACAGGTGTCCCACCGTGGCTGTATGGAATATGAGAGGGAGGGTCCTCTTTAGTCCCTGGGTTAATGCTGTAATGTGAAAAAGGGGTCAGCTGTTGAGAGGCTGAAACTGGAGGGTAGTTATTGTTATTATTCTTATTTATATATTGATTTTGCTGATCTGAGCCCAAAAAGTTATTTGGTTGCTGATTTGATTGGTAGATTGAGTAATGCTGTGCTGAGGTGGTGGCTGAGGCTGGAGGCAACATTTGCAACATCCAGTCGTCCGATGATAATCCTTGGATGCCATGGCTGGATGGCATTGAGACGTCAGAGAACATGCCTGGAACAACAGACGGATGGTTAGTCTGTGAGTCATAGCCCCCATCGTGCCAAGCCCATCTGTTGTCCTCTGATTGTTCATATAAATGAGCTGTTCGAGATGCAAGATTTGTCTGATCAGCAGATGTTTGAGAGGGAATATTGTATCTGTTTGAGGCTGACATCTGTAGGTAATCTTGGGGTGATTCTGTCTGATGTCCCAGCTGACCTACTTCAGACATCGCAGGCACATTAGATCTGGACATCTGAGCACTGAGTTGGTGCTGTGTTTCCAGAACCTGAGTATATAACTGGTTGTGATCTTTTCCTCTGAGGTGCCTCAGACTTTCAGCTGAAGCTCGAAGAGGATCCTGCTGTGTTAAATTATGCTCCAGTCTGTGAGAATCATGCAACTGTCTATGCCCACCAACATGCAATCCTTCTGGAGTTGATACAGACAATGTTCTTGAGTCTGCTAGACTTGATGAGCCATGTATCCGCTCTGACTGGGGAGTGTGTAAAGGGGAAGCTGCAGCCAGAGCTGTGACATCAGCCACATGTGAGGTGTCTTCATCTGAACCAGACAAAGAATCATCTTCCTCAAACTCTTCAAGTTCTTTTTCCAATAACAGACGTAGCTGAAAAAGTTTAAAATTATAAATGAATCGAATAACACAAATAAAAACATATATTTTCTAAATGCAATATTTCTTTGGTACTGAATTAGAAGATGTCTTTTTTTATATTTTGTTTGATTAATTCTTAAAATTTGACAAGACAAAATAGCTAAGAATATTTTTGAGGGGTTGAGAATCAAAATCTGCTATATTTCCATTTCTCATGAAAATAGATTTAAAGTGTTTTTGCACATAAACATCCTGCTTTAAAACTAAAATATATGTAAAATAATTTTCACTAAAAAACAAACATTGCTTATCTGTAAAGTACAAATGTTGCTTTTATTTTGTGTTATCTCATCAAATATAGGAGATATAAGATATTAAATTTGAACAAAAAAAAGCACGTTTAGAAGATCCACACACATTCACTTATAATCTAATAGTATGAAGGCATCAGCATTTCATTCTTACTTTAACTAAGCTCCCTTACAAATGAATATAATGCTGTAGATTGAAGGTAAGGCAGTTGGTGGCATGAAACAAATTTTATTTTGATAAGATTAGACAAAGAAAGATATATATTCATTAACAAAAACAAAATTTAAATGTATAATGGGGAGTGAGGCCTCCAGAATTAATTTGCTTCCAGTAGAGTTTTGATATTCAAATGTTCATTTTCCACAATTTACCTGCATGAATATATATATGTATAATCCCTTAACTCTACTTGAATCAAGTTCTTAAAGAATGAAGTAAAAAAAAGATTCCATAAGCTTTAAGTTAAGTGAGTAATCATTCATGAGGGACGCTGTCAAACGCTTTTTTGAAATCTAAATATATAACATCAAAGTTTTCTGACAAATCAGCTAGATTAGTAAAGTCCTCCATAACCTCCATTAGTTGGGTAACACAAGATTTCTTTTTACGAAAGCCATGCTGGCACTTAGAATAATATAAATGGAGGTTGACAGACAAAATAAGCATCAAAAGAGCTAATGTTTTAAACCTAAGAAACTTGGTAATGTTGTTCTGACTCAATTTCATGAAAAATAATGTATTTCAGTACAAATTATGCAAATTCAATAAACACAGCTATCAAAAATAACCACACATAAAAGGGAAACATGTTATCTAACAATTATCGAAGGGATCTTTATTGGACAAAATTAGTAATGCCAGAATCAGTGATCCTACTCAAGTGAACTGATTAGAACGAGGAAGAAGAAAAAATGCTTGTATTCTTTTAAGACCAGGATAAAGTTTCACTAACCTCATTTGTTTGTCGCTCCTCCTCCTGTCTTAACTCGGCCTCTTGAAGGTCTTGAATGGGCTGTCCATCAAAGTAGGCTGACAGCCCTGGCCCATCTCCGAGACTGACGTTGGCACTCATGTTGTCAAGTGCCACAGATCACTGTATGGAGAATCAAATGCAGAAAATTATGTGATAATATGCGATCAACTTTGCAACTAAAAAGTAGGATTATAGAAAGTCTGTAGAGGTCAAATGTAACACAATATAGGAAAATTCAAATATAATAAGATACTTAAAAATCTCCGACAATCTAGTTGATAAAAAATGTTTCACTGTGTGAATTTATTTTCAAACCTGGAGTCATGAAACCAACTTTAATTTTTGACAGCAACATCCAAAGGTAGAGATTTTAGTCTAGTCTTCTAAATTAGTCTAATAAAAGATGTTACATTTTTACTGCTGCTCTGTTACATTTCATTCTAAGTCCAAGTCAAGTATTTAATATATTGATATTCTTGCTAATAAATTGGTTATTTACTTACTTTCCTGGTTCTAAAGTTAAGCTTTTTTTCATCTTTAGTCACAAAAGTATCAACTTGTATCACAAAAATAATCAACAAAACTTTTAACTATTATTATAAGTTATTCTAATTCTGCCAAAACCAAGATAGAGAGACAGAAGAGGCTGACTGAATTTAAGTGGAGAAGAGTTGGCCTCACAGCCAGGACTAAAATGTTAATGAAATATTAAATTTGGGTGAGAAGTGAATGAATGCACAAGTATAACCTACTCATGAACAATTTTGCGAAAGTAGATATGTCGTAATAATGCTAAGGCTAAGACTAAATTAGTCACTGAAAAATCAAAACAAATCTCGTCATTCGTCAGACACGTCTGAGCATGTCATGATGCTGCTACTTACATCAAGTCAAGACTTGAACTGGTTCATGGCACCATATATTCGAAAGACGCATATATTCTCTTGTTCCAAAACAAATAATATGATAAGATTTCAGCAACGTAGCGATTTAACTGATTGCTCAACTGCTGTTAGTTGTCGAAAGTCGAGCGTTGTTTTGAAGTTGAAGAAGCCGCGGCCATAGTGAGTGAAACTATGTAGATTAAGGGACGCTACTCATTTATTTTAAAACTTTGTTATGTGTCCTGAACAGCCTCCCTTTAACACTGCCTTGCATTTAAATGCATAGTTTTGTGACCACAGAAAATATCTATAGGTCGAGTGTTTTTATCAATCATGATTAAAACAGAGAATAAGATAGCATAATTTTTCTTTATTGAAACAACAGCATCAAGGCCTTTGATGGTTGTTTTTTTGTTTATCAATGTTTTGTTTATTCATAGTACAACATATGACATTATAAGTCTGTGGTAAGGCCATCCAAAAGACTGTATTCGTGATTTGATTGAAAATTTTGTGGACAAACATGGTAGAGAAAATTAAAGAGAGTAGTTTTGTTATCATTCTGCCATAGTGCCTCTTTAAAAACAGACAATGATCTGTTATATCAATCTTCAATAATGCAATTAATGTCCTGTTCTTTTAAATTAAATTCAACTTTCAGTGATCAGAGGTTATGAGCACTTTCCTACGGTGAGATTGGACTTATCTGATGTATATATTTACACATGACGCAGGTAGATAATTCATACCTAGTTGTGGTAAATTTAATTTAATTTCAATGAAGGAACTCCGATCATCCATATATACGTATTTCAGCCTACAAGGCGTCAGCAGTATGGCTATAAACCAGGATAGTAAATGCTGCACTAGCCGAGATTCGAACTTGGGACCAGGCCCATACCCCCAATATTGAGTCTCACCCTCCCAATATCACAAAAGATGTTAGGGATCCTCCCCCACCGGTTCCCAAAATTGCTTTAAAATGCACCATTGAGATTCCATATTTCATAATTTTCGCCTCGCTACGCTCGTTTTGTTATTCATGTGGATGTCCATCATCCCCCTCCACCCAGCGAGTACCAAAACTGCTTTAGAATGCACCATTTAGCTTCTATAATTTTTCACCAAAATGTCCTTGCTACACCCTCTAATTAACGAATTAAATTGCTGAAGAAAGTGACCACTGTAAGATTCAATTTACTCTCATATATTTAGGAAAATGCTGTGGATGTACATCACCACCCAATAGGGTACCAATATTGCTTTAAAAGGCACCTTTTAGCTTCCATATTTCGCCCCACTCGGCTTGTTACATATCCACCCCTACCAGAAATTCCTTGCTACACCCCTGATGAACGAATCAAATTGCCAAAGAATGTGACCACTTTACGAGTCAATTAACTCTCATTCATTTTGGGGATAAATCCTGCGGATGT
>JAUUEB010373093.1:0-20682 GCA_032362205.1 Clione limacina
AAGACTATGAGTACCAATAACTAAGACTATGAGTACCAATAACTAAGACTATGAGTACCAATAACTAAGACTATGAGTACCAATAACTAAGACTATGAGAACCAATAACTAAGACTATGAGTACCAATAACTTTCTTTCTCTACAATGTTCCAGGTACTGACCGATTTCTGAACGACATCAAGCTAATGATTGGCTACAAATTGCCCAGAGTGTTTGTCATATTTTGGAAATTCATCACTCCAGCAATGTTGCTTGTAAGTCAAATATATGTATTGTGATAGATATTTGATATTGTCAGTATGTAAAAAGATAATCAGAAGTGAACAACTTCACAACCATGAAGTTTATATTACTTATGTAAACCAATTGGAAGCTTTTTTAATTTAGCCCCAAATTTTCTCTCTCTCTATTTCATTCCCTATGATTATTTATATCTGTAATAAATCTAAACCTGTAAGTCAATGTCTTTGGTAAACTTCACAGCCCTCTGTAGTTGTTTTAGTGGGCTATCTATGAAGTTTAATTGTCAGATCTGTGAGGTCTTGCTAGTGTATCTCTCTTTCAGTAGAAAGAAGGTTGTGCAAAGACTGCAGGACATGTTTGGTTGTTTGATGTGACTAATTACACTGCCACATGGCTTATTGTCCAATTTTGAACTTTGTAAATGTACGGTGGCTAAGCATGTTGTGACCAGTTCTTAGTCTGAACTGTTCCTTACTGATTAGGAATTGGTAACTGTCATGTCCAGTATTTTGTGTATTCCTCTTGTAGGACTTTATCAGAGTTAATCTTTCCTCAAAGGCGACTGCCACATGGCTGTTCTGATTCAGATCCCTACTTGGCCAGTCTATCTGCCTTTTCATTAAGTCTATCAGTCTGTCTGTCCTTTCATTAAGTTTATGTAAAAACTAGATTGCCATTTTTGTTTTGTGTTGACAAAATTAATATTTGTTACTTGCAGGGGATGACTGTGTGTACCTTGTGGAGCTATGGGCCCCCTACTTACCAAGGCTATGAATACTCACCATCTGAAGTAGCTTTTGGACAATTTTTATCTTTTCTGCCCTTGATTCCTATCCCAGTGTATGCTTTATATATGCTGTTGAGAACGCCAGGATCTCTCACTGAGGTATGTTTTTTTAATTACTTTATGCTTATCAAATAACTTGAATTTTATAATGATAGGAAACTTGAGATTTTAATATTAGATCGGTTTTGATGACATAGGTGAAAACAACTTGTTATAGGAAACCAAACCACACTGGCCAATAATTATACTGGCATCCGATCAACATTTCAATCACCAATACTTCATAGTAAAAACTCTACTGAACAGAATTACTCGCTTCTGACCCAGAACACATCTACCAAGAGGTAGTCTGAGGACCAATGGGTACAAAGAGTGGACTTTCTCAAATAAGAAAACCAATTCAGAGAAACAACTAGTCCTACCAACCATCCAGACCTACATCTAGCTTACCTTACATATAGGGGCTCTCCAAAGAATATATATAAACAGCATGATGTATTCTTTTGAACCCAAAAGACAAAAAGGAGAAAAGTGTTAAAATTGGCCCATGTGCTGACTTGTACAGTGAAACAGCATATTCCATGTGTACCAGGTACAAGACCACACAGACAAGGCTAAAGAACCATCTTACCTTAAGCATATTAGAGCAAGGCACAGTGTCTGCTTTGTGTATGTGAGAAACCTAACACATTAGGAACACCAACATACTTGCAAGATCAGGGAAGGCCCTGAAATACCCAAAGCCCAGACCCACTCTAAACAACAACCAAGGTATTGAGATGCCATTTGTTCTCTTCCACCCGACACCAAAACCTTGACTTACTTCTACATTTTCATGGGACTAAAACAAACACAGTGCAATGAACTTGGCAAAATCAATGTTCTTGTGATAATTTGATACAACTATTGCCCTGATTAATGTTTGTCTGACATAATTGAAATTTAAGAATTTTATTTTTTTTAATTACTTTTATTTTGTTTTTCTATTACTCTGCATTCTTATTTTGTTAAAATCTTTTTTATATTCTTCAGGACCATTTAGCATTTGCATCTTGCTATTGCCACTTTCTACCATTATGTATTTGTTAAAAAAAAAGTTTTCATTGACTAACAACAATAATTCTCTTCTGATTTCTAGCGCCTGAAGAAAACATGCACTCCATCAAGTCAATGGCAGCCATCATTTGACAAGTTAAAAGATGAATATTGCTAACAGACATCGAAAGGTTTTACTGCATCATTTTGAAAAATGTAACATCCTTATTAATCCTTCATAAGTTTATGGCTAAAACACTGCTAAGTCATAAAATTGAAATTATATTTTAATGGTTGATTACATTTTTTCTTGTCTTTACTGTATGGTATTGATTAGATACTAAAAATGATGTCAAAGTGTAGATACTGATTTATTTAATGAAGTTGTTTACCTTTATCATTGATGGAACTTAATCATTTCAAGTTCACACTTCATGTGTTGAAGATTAGAAATGGCAAATTATTGATGTAAAGTAGTAGATTTCTTGTAGACCTGTGTATATTTTTAATAAAAATTTAATTTTACATTTAGTTTTAGCTATCATATGTACCCTCGGACAGAGAGGAGTGGGCCCTGCTTTCCATAATGCCAGCCCTAGAAACAGTGACTAAAACCACTGCCCCTACAGCCCAATATACTGGGTTATGAGAACTTTCAACCTTTATGTACTCTTGTATCTAGCAAATTAAATAGCTACAATAAAATTTGTTCTGTGACACTCAGAATATAACCATTATCCTATCAATTTGTTTCAATCAGAATATACTAATAAAATATAGCATCGAATACTTACATCTTTTGCCAATCATGATTGCTAAAAATTATTTTTCATAAAGTTCCTGTCATCTAAGCAGTCTCTTTCATTATATAACATGCATCAGCTTGTAATGTTATACTCTAAAAGATTACTGTGTTCCTGTAAAAACACCAGTTTATAGCTTTGTTGTTAAAGGATATATAATTGGGTAAGCAGCTCTCTACTTTTCAAATGTATTTTTTATGTGCTTATGAGATGGTATAATGTATCTCTGTAATCTTCTCTAAGAGAAGGCATTGAATCCACTACTAAGTAGTGTTTTTCTTTTTGTGTTTGTCTTTTATTGATGCACACGTTTAGTTGTTAATATTGTTTAAGCAGCTTGGGGGCTTTAACCTCTGACCTCTGCTCTGTGCCATGTGTGTGAAGATAAGTGTGATTAGTTTGCACTGTATGTAAAAGTAGAATGTTAAATGATTTTTCTCAAGCTTCTTGGGAAAGTTACACATAGGGATAAATCAGTAAATTTGAGGTGATGTTGTTAAATAGTTTAATGTAACAGGAAGATTATTAGTTTTATAAACAAGAATTTGATGATTTTGTCAGTTAACAACATGAAACCAAGTCGCCATTTTTCCAAAGCTGATCGGTGGTATTTTTTAATGATACAGTTTTTTAACTAATATTTGAATAAAGTTAAAGATGTGTTGAACGTGGGTGCCATTTTAGCTGGGAATATATGTATGAATTATCTTGGAATTTGTTGAAATGCTATCTAATACTGTAATGATTTTGTATTAGAAATGGTGTCACATAGGGAGCTTTACACGGTCATGTCACGCACTGAAACTTGTGTGTACATTGCTTTACGCAGTCACACGCTTAGACACTCAAATTAGTGTGTACATTTGAAAGAAAACAACTTTAGAAGTGTCAGGCAATACTTACATTTAGACTTCTAAAATTATCGCATTCATTGTTTAAAGACATTTGAATGGCCTGTAGAAATGAGAAATTCTGTTCAACACTCCTGAATATACATGTTTTTGCTACCAATGAAACCTGTTGTCAGTTTGATAAGAAAATTATAAGAACTCTGCTCACTGCTAAATTGTTAACAGTAGATTACAGTATTAACAGTATTAGATAATCATTCAATACTTAATAATGTACATAACCTTTTATCTTGTGAGAATTATGTTCTGAGCTTTTACAGTTGAACATTGCATGTTATCTGTTGTTTTTTATAAATGTATTTTATAAATACATTATATAGTTTTATTAAGTTTTAACGCCAAAGAAAAATAATGATTGCTTTAGACCCTTGCTTTTTTAACTCCATCAAACCTTATATTGGGTGAAATGTTTAAACCATGTTAACTGTCATAAAATATATGGTTTCTGTACTTACATGTCATTCGTGTTACCCTTGTATCTACACTATCATGTATGTCACGTTTTATGTAATGATTCTTGGGGCATTTCTCATTCAATAAACTAACATCAAAGAATAAATGAAAAGAATGACTAGAAAACAACAAAGTTATATATAATGGTTTGAATATTCCATGTCTGATAAATATTATATTGAAACAAATTTGAGATGCTAAACTGACGAAAAAGAAAAAATAATTTGTTCAAACATTCAATAATGATTCTTTACTATATTCATTCATTTTGAAAATTCATTCCTATAACAACATGTGGAAAATTATAAAGGGGAAGCCTCACAATTTTTTGATGTTTTAACTATTTTCAACAATCTGAATTGATACTTGTTTAAGGAAATGTTCTCATGTCATATTTTGTTCCGTTTTGTTGTTAGATGTACCTTTTTCCTTATTCATTATGCCATAAAGTATCATATGTGTAATCAACACATTCCTCATGTTACCATGGCAAGCAACCAAACACAATGGAGATTGTTTACAGATGAATATAACTTTAATAGATTAAAGAGCTGATTTTTGTCAAATTTTGAATTCTTTGCTTATATTTTTGTCCCTTTTGAATTTGTGTCTTAATAAGATAGTAAAAGCCACCTTCACTAAAGTGGACCCAGGCACTTAAAGAACCACCCTCGCACAAATTGTGATGGTATTGGAGCATACAGCACATGCTATACTCCAGTGTCATCCTCAACTGTCACCAAGGCGCATTGCTGTTTCAGGGGTACTCCAGCAGCTTCCAAACCACCTTAAAAATCCAAATCCTGAGCAGAGCTATGATGCTGGGCAAAGATAATAAACTTGCCTGTGACCGATGCCCCCAAGGGTGTACCATTCTGTGTTGCAAATCTGCAGAGCCAATTGGCAAAAGACTACTACTGAGACGGATTGTTGGGAAGCTATAAGCTGCATGACTATGGTTTAAGTCCCAGGTGCATTCAGCCTCCGTTTAACAAGCTGCGGTGTGACTCACTCTGATCCCAACCCTCTGCCGACTCAAACCTCTTGATGAATGACACTGGTTATTTGACAGACAAAAAAGTGCAAAAACAAGTTCAGTTGCAATCTGTATATTTATCTGACATGCCAAAATAAAATCATTACATCCCCCACATACATCCTGTTTTTTAAGGTTCTAAGTGTCTAGAATAAGTAGTTCCTCCCAAAAGGTTGGTTCCCAGAGTGGGGTCATAAATCGATATTAAGATTCTGTGATTTAGAAATTCAAAAAAAGTTTAATTTATTTTTTTATTAAAATAAAGTTTAAAAAACAAATATATTTTTAATTTATTATATCTCTCAAACAAAGCTTGTTTACTCCTGTTACGCCTGGGTCAGAACAATATAAAGTAATGTATGTTATAAACAGAAGATGCATCTTTGATTAGATACCAAAAATGCATTATATATTACCGACACAAATCTGCTTTTCTGGATGTCAACATATGTAACATTGCAAGTTTTACTGCTCATCCGCCTGTCCAGACAGACATATCATATTACCGTGAACAGTGAGCCAGGAATATCATATTACCGTTAACGGTGAGCCAGGAATATCATATTACCAATAACGGTGAGCCAGACATATCATATTACTGTGAACCGTGAGCCAGGATTATCATATTACCGTGAACGGTGAGCCAGGCTTCTTCTCGATCATTCGCTTTAACCTCAAACAAAGTCAATTTATGGTGATTGATTTTTGCGCTGGCGTACTGCTTTTAACACACTCATGTTTTTTGCCCAACACATCATTTTTTTTTGGTTGGACATTCTTTTTTAAATTTTGCCTGGATGATACTCTGAGCAACCACCAGGGGATCTTTAGCGTACGACTAGCACAGGACCTTCGTTTTTATCGTTCGTCTGCATTAGGACATGATCCTGCCTACCAAGGATCGTGGACATGCAAGTACTGATAATGAAATCTGTTTGCACGAGCGGTATACATCAACCTCATTACAGGATAGCTTTACAAATTTTTTACCCTGAAAAATGTGTCCATTGAGGGGGTTGAACCCGCAACGTTTTTTCTAGACCACCGCCTCAAGAGATCAAATATCGACCTAAAGATCGGCTGGCTAGATACCCTGACATCCTGCTTTCAGTACAAAGATAATGTCAGTGGTTCTTCTAACAGACTCGCAGAAAACCTTGGCCAAGATTGACTTTCATCAACTCTGACGTGTATGATTGGACTCAATAATAATAATATAATAAAAAAAAAATTTGATATATACTTTATTTATCCAAAAGGTAATTACAATGTTTTATGACAACTACTAAAAAAACAACCAAGATCAAGCCCATAGGTGGATTTACTGTCCAGGCCATGCAGGGTCAAGGAAATGGAGTTGGCATGAAAGGCTCTGATTGAGGACCCTTGAAGATGGGGAAGTTTGAGGCATTGAAGGCGGTAACAGACAGACGTAAGGCAGAGGAGGAAGAAACAAAGGGAGTGTACTGTTGAGCGGAAGAGAAAAAACAGCACCTCACTGGTACTGAGATTGTTGAGAGGGGAACTGAATGCCTATGGACGTGTCAAGGGTTAGATGAGATTGTTCTCTAGTCTGAGCGCCAGTGGCTGATTGTTGGCTCATCCCAAGACAAAATCTCAGTGCCAAAAAGTTCTTTGGTTACCATAACCAAGTTTTCTCGCACACAAAAAAAACTGATTTTCACAATTCCAGCAATATCCGTTAACAATGGACAGAGTTATGGAATTAAAACTAATTAACAAGGGATAATAGAGATAAACTTGATTGGCAGGTTTCTTCTTCTTTCCAGCGCGGGCGTTCAATATCGTTAGTGTGCAACTTTATCGTGCAGGACAGTGTAAAGCGTTTTATTGTGTCGCGCAACACACGATCCTTAATGAATCGTTTAAAGGGTATTTAACTTAAGCAGGAATTTAACTTTCTCAATGTTTTTCAATACACATTTTGATAAAGTTAAATTTTTAAGTAATGCTGACATGGTACAATAAGGAAATGTTTTATTATTTGTCTCGGTTGTGGGTTTGTACTCTATCTGAGTACTCATGTTTCTAGTTCTCTATATGATTCTTTTAATGTCAACTTGCTGTAAGAAATTACTTGCAGTAGGCCGCCAGTTTGGCTGCTGATAATAACTGGCCTCCTAGAACAAGTTCAACTGTACTATGGAACCATCTTACATCCAAGTTAAACAAACTGGACCTCACAACGGTTAAATCTAAAATCAGTGTTATTTCCAGTTTGTCTACTTATTTACAGATTTTTAAAATATTTTCAATTTTGTGTGATAATTATACATGGGTGAACGTTCCCAAAAGCAGTTAAGTACAATCTTTAATTGTACAATCCAAATCTTCCCCCTTTTTAATTAATTTTTAGTCTGTGTTGGTTTGAAGTTCGTTTTTAATAGGTGCTAAGTTAGTGAGATGCTAAAAAGTTGAGTTACCCAACATTCAAAGAAGAAAAAAATAATTCTGTTCACTTTGATTTGTTAAATCTCCCGGTCATACTGTGACGACCTGAGTGCCTCTGGTGAGTATTATTCACAACTGGCCGCCGAGTCGATGGGGGATGTTTTTCGAACACAAAATATGGTTATAAATATAACTCAAATAAAAGTTTTATTTAACTGTTTATGGTTTAAACTTTGTTTATTGAAGTGATACTTGGATTTATTGCCTAACTTTTTACTCTCTCAGCGGCTACACATCACAGACTGCTCTGTTAATGCATCAATGGGTGGGGGGAGTGGGGGGGGAATGATGATGAAGACTGGATTTGAGTTTAATATGATCAAGTAAACAAAAGCTTACATATTTCCATCTCACAAGAAATCGAGATACTTTATTGTCTCAGATAATCTCACAATGATATGTACAATATGAACACAGTTGACAGTCTGTGCTACAGTGTAAGTTCTACTTAGAACACAATGATATCGCTAACAAAAACAATCATTAAAGAATTGCACAGATTTGGTGGGAAGAATTGCAAATGATTTGGTAGAGCCAGATAATCATCTGCACAATCCACAAGAAAGTTGCATGGGCAAAGTATTAACTCCCTAACCTCCTATGTTGAAACAGTTATGACATTTCTATTTTTACATTAGCATTCCTATGTCCCACACCTTGTTGATATGAAATTTTATCCTGTCATTAATGGATGTAGACTGGCTTCCTTAAGTCATAACAGTAACAATAATAGGAAGCTAGTGAGTTAAGAACACCAGAGAAACTACTGTTAAAGGTCATCTTAGCATTTTAATTCACTTTTTCTTTAAGAACAAACTCTTAAGACCCAGCACAGATACTCGCATGTCAATAAATAAAAACTCTCATATCACATCAGTAACAAATATTTTCTCTCTACAATTTAGTTTATCATAAAGTGAAAAAAAAGTTGGTCAACTGTAGTGGATGGGATTTTACATGTACATAAATATGGACTATGTGAATCAGAATAATGATTTCTTCCATTTCCTTGCATGATAAACGACATCTACTTTAATAGCTGAAACAACTGCACACCCTGGTAAGTTAAGGTAAGAAGTCACTTATAATGTATACGTCTTTGCTGAAGAGTGAAATGAAATAAACCACAAAGTTGAAAAACAAAAGTTGTTAAGATCACCAGCCAATTATTTTAAACCTTAAACCTCTCATCTCTGATTATGTTCAATGTCATGAGACAATGTGGTTAAACTTTGAGCGAATTATTTTTTTATGTAAGGTTTTACAGTGCTTTTCACACAAAAAGGTCATTTAAGCGCTATATAAATTGCTATGGCATCAAACAAGTATACAACAATACAGGCAAAATAAAGCCATATCCAACAGTTTAATTTTGCCTATGGAGATAACTTAAGTTCTATTCAAACAGAAAAGAAGCCATACCCACTTATGCAGCTAGGAAGGATGGTCTAATCTTCACTAAAAAAAACTGTGCCCACTGTTTAGAGTATTCTAGAAATTCATTAAACATTTCTAATATTAAGGTCCCACAAGGATCATTCATAACATGAAGAGTAATATTTTAATTTACAGAAATTGAAAGAAAAACTTTCTAAACTAGTAAAGAAAAAAGAAAGATAAAGACAAGAGAAGTACAAGTTTTTCATGGTATTGTACACTTGAGCAGAGAAAAAATGTAAATTGAAATCCATGAATGCTCGTCATAATGTCTGGATTTCTTATAAAACTAGCGCAACATATTGTTCAGATATCTTATAAAACTAGTCCATCATATTGTCCAGATGTCTCTTCATTATCTAGTTTGTGTTGAAGATGTTCTAATGTGTTCTTAAAGTGTTTGTTGATCTGTTCTGTCTCCTCGTTGGATTCTAGATTTGGTAAAAGTTCCCGAATCTTTGAGATCAGCTGATTGAGGACTGTCACTGAAATCTGTAACCAATAAAAAGATGATTAATTTAATAGTAAAGACCACCTACCTTAACATATTCACATAGATATTTATAATTTGTCCGTTTCAATCACAATTTATAATAACTTTCTAAATTTGCAATGTAAAGCATTTGAAAAGGTTGTTCCATACCTGAAAACATTTTGTTGTGTTATCTAGCAAAATGTGTCAGTTATTAAGTCAACCTGAAAAATTGGGAACATATTTTCTTCTATGTAATTGTCACAGACTAACCAGGAACTGGAAAACCAAATTGAAAACTAAATCAGACCTAAAAAGTTATTTTTCGACAAAAAGAAAAAACTAAAGGCTAGCTAACTATTTTGTATTCCATTGAATATTATCAAGGGTCAAGAATTATATTTAAAAAAACTGTACACTGATTTTTCTAACGCAACCACCCCCCCCCCCCCCACTTCAAAAAACAACAACAAAAAACAACACAATTAACAATAATAAATTAGAGTGAGGGAATCAAGATTCATAGGCATTTGATAGTAAATCTACAAAATGATATAGTAAAATATCTCACACTGACCTGTTCACAACCCTGCTCATAGAAATAAATGTAATGGTTGAGGACTTCAACGAAGAGCTGTACTTGTGCTGAGCTGTCCATGCACTGGTTGGCAATCTTCACACCTTTCTTCAAACAATCTGACACTCGCTTTGCATCACGCAGCTGATCAACAAAATAAACATGACATTCAACAGTGATTGAAAATATTTCTCAAAAGCAAGCCAAAATAAAATGAAAAAATTCAATTATCAAGAATAAAAAGAAAATCAAAACACTGAGATGTTGAAGTTTGAGGCTAGTTGACTTTACGAAACTTAAAAGTGAAATATAAATGTTTGAGCTATATATTGATAACATGTTTTTTTTCAGGAGATAAAGTCTTTAGCCAATTGGCCTTTTGGACATGTGACAATTTTGTGTATCACATTAGGAGGGAAATGACAAAAGGGAAATATTAAACAAATGCTCATGATAAATAATGGAAAAGATTTACTGTTCATTGTAAACAAAAATTAAGAATTATCTACAAAATCATTTAAAGAAGGAAATCACAGATGCTTGATTAGCAAAGAAGTACAAAACAAAAATATGTCTAAATCATTTTTCATACTTGAAAAAATAACAAATTTTCATGAAGTGGAATATTTAAAAAATTGGTATAAAATCACAGTCAACAAAAATTAAACTTTTTTAAAGAAAACTTATGTCCTACATAACATTTCTTGCAGTAACTTATATTCAACACTTTGTCTAGTCCACAAAGTTACAAGAAAACCTTTTTTAATTGTCATCTAAATCTAAATCTTACTTTTGGATAAACGAAGCAAAATCTTTGATAATACATAAACATGATTTAATGACTGACCTGTCCTTCTTTAGCTTGAGATTTCCCCGACCAAAATAGATGAGCACTGACTGACACTCCACGACACTGGTCTGGCTTCTTGAGCAACTTTGAGGCAGCCAGAGCACACTGTGTCAGTAGTGGTTCTTGGTTCTCCTCACCAAAGCAACTCATCTGTTCCAATGTGCCAATGACTAACGTGATAGCCGAGAGCTGAGCTTTGCTGTCACTGATCTCTTCTTCATAAATAGAGAATGCCTGCAGGTGGGGAAATACATAAACTTTTTAAATTATTCTGAACATGTAATGTTGAACATGCATTGGAAATAGTATGTGAATTACCAAACTTAAATGATAGCTCTACATTTGCTCAATAAAACAAAAAGTAAACTTTTTGATGTACTCTCTTCAGACAACGATTGTTTTCCAACATAGACTCTAGTAATAACATGGCAAATAATGGGAGTAACAAACTATGCTGAATTGGCCGGTAGAAGCTATGAAAGTGTTGCCAGATTCATCATTGAGTCTAGTCTCTGAGTGCAATTTTAAGGTATACAATAAGAAGAAGGCAAACTAAGAAAATAAAATCACAACTGAATCGTTTGCTTATGACAAATCTATTGCAAAATAATCATTTCAGAAATTTAAGGTTGAACCAAGACAACTTGCTCAATTGTGACTGCAGAAGGTCGTTCAATGTCACAAAATCCATTATTTTCGTATCTCAGAAAAGCAACATCATGAATACCTTGGGAAGCTGACGTTATGAGACATGAATAAGAACTACACAGTTGGTTCAAAGAGTATGTAGTCTAAAAAACAAAGATGCTTTTGTAGACTTAGCAAGTGCTTATTTGAAACAGAACAGTGTATTTTTAGCAACTTTAAGAATTCTTGATTTTTGCAATTTATCAACAATTTTAAAGTTATTAAGTTGGTGAAGGCTGCAAGATACAAAAACATGTTTGCTAGTAAAAAAAAAATGAATCTTCACAATGCCAAGTTATTATCAGACAAATAACACACTTAAATTGATTGTTTGAAGCTAAGACCATAAGTTTAACTTTATCTAACCCAACATGTGCACTTCACATGTGCTTATGCAAGTCAAGTGTCTAAACAGGAATGACAGGAAATTACCATCCAGAGATTTGTAAATGGCTTGCACTGCAATGGTATATATATATATGCAAGCAACCCCACTAGTCTAACAAAATAATTCCCATTGAACGAGACACATGAATATAGTTTATAGGAAGATTAGAAAATAACTTCCATTAGGATTCAGAGGATTCTAACCCACCAGAGAAGTGATTATTCCAGCATGATTGACCGCTAAACAAAGACAGCAGGTTGCCCATGGCCATCTGAGTTTGGGCTTTGTTGCACGAGCAAGGTTATAAGTTGTGACTCTAAGAATCTGATAAGATTTCGATAACATTGCCAAAGTTACATCATTAGCTAACCTGCGTTAAAAACTCATAAGCAACTGTTTCTGAGTTTTCAAAACCAATCTGTCCGGCCACAAGAGAACCCTGTAAGAACAGACGTAGAGGAATCTCAGCCTGCTCTGCTTTGATTAATGCACCAATTGTCTGATGGCAAAACTGGAAAATCTTCTGACACTTCTTCTCCCAGTTCTCATCCTGCAAAGAAAATTAAAAAGAAAAAAACAGAAGTTACAAACATTTCTCCTGGAGTAACAATCATTATGACATCGTAATTAATACAGCTTTTAAAGCAATTTTTTTTTATATAGCTACTATGATAAAATTCATATACTGGGCAAAGTTAAGGACCACTTTTCCCATTGTTACAGATCTTTTTTCATTGACATGTCTGAGGTGTGAAATATGAAATGTGCTTAAATTATGTATTATGTTATTATGTTGCTATGTAATGCAAATGAGAGGTTAAAACCAAACAATGTGCCAGAAATGGAAATAAAGTTATACCTTATCCTATCTTATCTTTGTTATTCTGAGCTCAATGAGGTTGTCATTGTTGTCTAGCTTCTTTGCATTGTTTCATATGACCCACAAAGCTGGCTCATTTAATCAGTAATCAATCTCTTCTCGTTATCGCTAACATTGTTAACATTAACAGTGTGCCATTGATGACATACAGCAAGGTTGTGGCATTACTGCTGAAAGTACCCGAGACCATCACAGAGTGGTTCTGAGTTGGGGCAGAGGATGGAGTTGCTGCCAACACCTTTGTGGCCAACACCACAGGGCCTCTTGCTGGACTAGTTCTGTGGCCTAAGATCTGGCTGTGATATTTGGACTGATTTCATTGCTAGCAGGAACTAACTCTTGCGAATATCAAAATATTGATGACACCAATTAAAACTTGATGTTAAGAATGGTTTAAAAAAAAAAAAAAAAATTAGCATATGACTGAAAGACAAATCATGAATTTGTTACTTATTACTTATACACTTTAGGAAAACAATACTTGATATTGATTACAATTCAAACATATTAAATTCTTACAATTGTTTTAAAAACAACGATGGACACTAATAAAGAAAAATTAACATTGATATTTAAAACAGGATTAGAAGTTTGTGTTTGATTGTATCGTTTGCCCGCTTTCAACTCGGACAGAATCAACTTAGTCAAAAGCAAACCAAGAAGACTGATTTTGCGTTAGGCGACTGCTTAACACTCATGTTTTCACATTTAGGTGCCTCCCAAAGATTTCAGAAGGTACTCTAGATATTTATACTGCAGAGTTACAGTTGACAACGTATGACATCAAACAAGTAAACACAGGCCCAATATAGCCATATCCAACAATTTACTTTTGGCTATGGAGAAGACTTCAGTTCTATACTTAAGAAAAGAAGCCATATCCTCAGGCTAGGTATAGAAGTGTATAGTAACTCTTTAAAATTTTAGTTATGTGCATAAATTAATGGATATTGATAACTGACTATCTTACAAAAAATAAAAGTAAAAACAACATTGGACTAACAAAAATATGCTCTGCATTGCTAATGATTCTTAAGAAAATATTTAAAAAAAGTAAGCTCTTACCTCTTCCTGCATGTGTTTGTAACGGAATGCTAAACGAAAGGCTGCAAAGACAATTGGCGGTAAAGTGTACTTGATCCTTTTGTCGCCACCTGCACCAAAATGTTTTCTTGCTGTGTTCAAAATCTGAAAAAAGGAAAACAATTCAGTATGAAATTTGGCTTAAAAAAGATGTCACTCTTTCACTGTGATACTTCTGAATTTCCATACCGAACCTATGTTCATCGTCAAGCTCCCTTAAAAATTAGGTGCTAGATCCTGCACAACATCAAGGATCAGCAAGATAATGCCAGTGTAAATACTTTCTCATGTTCAGTAAGCACCAGCACCACATAACATGATTGTAAAATTTACGTTTTAACATTTTTCTTAATTTTAAAAATTTACTCCAGTTGGGATCAATCTCCGGACCTAAGATCCTACTGGACTAAGAGTCTCGTGCCTTAACTACTAGACCATTTCAGCCAAAGAAGTTGTCACATAAAAGAAAAAATTTTAACAACCCAAAATATTTGTGCACCAGCCTATACAATTCTGCTTTTTTTTGCACATAACTAATAAAAAAAAAATTCACCAAAGAGATAGAAGTGGACTGGGATTAAACAAAACTTTTTTTAAACTAAAAAAAAGATTGAATATGCCAACATTTTACATTTGTTAAAAAAGGTTATGTGATTCAAAATGTATTATAATTTTCCTTACCAATGCTTTGTTGTTTACACTCAACTTAAATGTGAAATGAGGTTTTGAGAACAATTTACATTTGTGGGTATTCACAGTATACTTTGACAGCACAAGTCATACTTGTCTTAGGTATTCACAGAAAAGGTTTTACTTGTCTGATTAAAACAATTATGTGTTGACAAATTTACCAAGAACTGTTGATTTGGGTCATCAGAGGAAAGCAGATGAATAAACCTTCCCATGAGCCCCTGCTCTTCAGCAAAGTCCTCAGGGTCTTCTGGTTCCTCAGGCTGATCATTCTGATCTTGTACCAAACAGTTGACAATGTTTAGAATTGATTCAACCTGAAATAAACAAGGAAATTCATTAGCAGCTTATTAAGTCTTAAATGTGACTTAAGTAAATATAGAATTGATGTTACAAATCCCAAGCAAGCTGTAAAAGTTGTCGACCATCTTTAAAGCAATAATCCTAACAAAACCGATTTTTTTTCAGACTCATCACTGAGCATTAAAAAAATAAAGTAAAATAACCCATACTCATTACTGAGTTTCGGGTTATCGGGAGTTAAGAGTAAAACTTTTTAGATAACGGCAATTGAGGTAGTTTGTCATTGGTTTTCTCACCGACTTTACTTCACTTGACCTACCTAAAGAGATACGCTACTCGTTTTTGCAACTAGTCGCAGATTCAAACACAAAATATGGTCTAGGCTAGAGAACGAACCTGCAGTGTTATTGGTGATAGAATGTCACTCTAACCAACTAAGCTATCTACACCCCTAAATTAAAAATTAAAAAACCTATTAAATAATAATTATATTGTCAATGTACAATCAAAGAATTGACTTAACACTTTCTTTTTTAATAGCTAATCATGGGATCATAGGAAATTTGCCAGTCTTAAGTAGACATGTATGGAATTTTACTATGAAAGAAAGAATGGTGTATGGTGTAAAACTAAATCTATTTACCTAACTGATTTGCGATCAAACATGCTAGTTATCTTTATCACACACCCCTCCTGTACAGGTTTAATACTTACTAATCAATGTAAATCTGCTATATGGTTAAGGAAAGGAATTATGAGAGTTAAAACTTTTTCACTCCAAGGTGTTTCCCTTTAAATATTGGCAGACAGGTGAGACTGCAGAAAAGTACTTTTTATAGCAGCACAGATGGAGGTATATTGATATTCTAGTGGTCCTTTGAATTTCCATCCTCATTCTAGACCTACAATATATCTTACCCACCAGAATGTCATGATAACTTGTGTTGTCAATGATGTATGACTCAGTAGGGATTTAAACGCCCAACCTTCTGCTCCTGAGGCAGACGCCTTAACCATTGAATCAGCCGGGCGTCAAAACTTTATTTGTTTAAATTCAAAAGAATGATATACAATGCCAATCCTTTTCTTTCACTTTTTAGCATCACTACCATTTGACTTACAAGTAAAACATGGGACAAACTCGTTTGTCTCGCACAGAAAAACTCACATTTTCTTGTGAAGGGATCAGTGTCTCACTTTCCAATGAGTTGTTAATGATGTGACAGCTCATGAGTTGTCTCCCTTTGTAGTCAAAGTACTCAAAGAGTGGTCCGTAGTGCTGCAATTGTAACACAGTCAGGATGTTGTTGTACGTGTCCACTGGGATCTTCATCAAACGCATCAGCTCCTTGGACACAGGACTGCCAAACTCAACACTAATCCCACAACACAGATGGTGCAGTGAGGAAAAGGAAGAGAGAAAGCATAATCATGTTATCACAAATTTTTGAACACATTAAACAGAAGATTTCCTGCTTATTGTCTAGTTGACTCATTACTTATCTATCTTATCAAAGTTAATGATTTAAAACCATTCTGAACAATTTTACAGAAATGTTTGTTTAAAAAATAGTTTTTGTTTTTTTTTCATTTTAGAGAACATAAAGTAGAAAGCTTTCCTCTTGTCAGCTATCTCATCAAAAGTCACAGTGAATTATCTTTCACACTTTCCTTATGCACAAATCAACCCTATATCTACTCAAGTTCTGCTCAGATGGTAACTATTTCATTTAACGTTGAGATGATCAACAAATTAAATTTTCTTCTATCTTCACCATTACAACTTCCTGTGCAGTGAAATACGCTTACACTCACTCAATTAATAGCGCTATCTTACTGATTTAAAATGCTAGCCCACACTTGTGAGATTAACAAGTGAGCGCAATTTACTATTAACTTAACATATTTATTGGTAATACGCATCTTTGCTGAGCACATGCTGTTATTGTACAAGGTGAGAAAATAACATTTGTCTTTGAAATGTAATCCTGGATAACGCCAGGTAAAACTGCTAGTTTGTAATAAGACATAACTTCAAAAATAATCAAAATCAAATATAAGAACTGCCAAAAGCATGGCATGAAATTTAACATACTCATTGTCTGAGTGCTTGAAACAAAAATATCTTTTTAAGAATCTCAAATCTAAATTTTGGTCTCTTATTTCTTTCTTTATTTAAATCCTAATCCTAAATATATGCCACTTAGACTCCCTCTTCAACATCCCACTCTTAAAAATGTGTGTTTCTAAACCCATCCCTATATCAATCAATGTAAATCCTCACTGGTCCAAGTTGAGTCTGTTAAAGATATCCTCTGTGGTCTCGAGAACTTTGTCAACATAGTCAACTTTGTCGGGATAACATTTGAGAGCCAGGTTGATGAGCGCCACCTGGAGGGACACAATGTCTTCTGGGGGCATGTCAGGTCGGTTCTGCGTGGCAATGTGGAGGGGGAAAAAACACCTTGTCATTACTGTGTAAGTATTTAAAACATTGTTTATATGGAATGATATTTTTATACCACATGCAATCATCATGGAACATATTATCACATTATCTTAAAGTCAAATACTGTTTAATAAATTGTTACGAATTGCATATTGTGTAAATAAGCCAAATGAATATTTGTTAGTAAGTATAATTTACAAGTCACAACCTGTTAAGGAATTCAAACAAATTTTAGGATTTTTATGACCTGATCAAAAAACATTTAGTATGATCCGACTCACAATTTGACAACTTTTGGGTCAAGCTTTTTCTAAAACCAAAACATTCACAGTTACTCGCATAAGTTATCCTGCTAAAATAATGTAATCCTTCTGCAAGTCAAAGCAGTCAATTAACAATAGATGCCTACACAACAGGTAGTCTGATTCTGTCTGTACACATATTTTGTTGTCAAGATCATCCCCCCCCCCTCCTATTGAAAGCAGTCTATTCACAACATACTTTTGAACAAAGCATGTTTGCTATCACTTTAGATAAATTAGACCAAGTTAGTCAAAATAACATAATTTGTAAAATATTGAACCTTGCAAGATTTTTTTTAAAGATTTTAGCCAACTGTTCAACATGCTGACAAAACCATCCTCAAAATTTTCTTTAATATCAAATGTGAACCAAAAATAGAAATGTGCTAAGTTCAAAACAAAATGAACAAAAATAATTAATTGTACGGCTCATAAAAATGAATTTTTTATAAAAAAGCAAGAAGAGTTTTAAAAAACAGTGATATGCCTTGCAACCACTTAAGGAAGAATGTTGCAGATCAGATTCAAAGATTTGTTGCTTATCAACTGTTCCTTTATTAATTTAAGTTCATCAGTTAAGGCCAGAGAAAAAGATTGATCAAGGCCAACTGACTCAAACAAAATGTTATGGATGGCACAAAATACAATTTGGATTTGATTTGCAATTTGGAGTGGGTAAAAAGCTTCAGTCATAGGATTTTTAACAAGCCATGGCAAAAGACCAATCTATTACCCCTCTCAGGAGAACCCCTGTATTATCAGAAATATTACAGACATCATAAGCAAAAAAATTGCTAAGATTTTTATGGCCTAAAAACTATATAAACATAAGTGTATGAAAAAATAGAAAGCACTAAAGGAAAAATCCATAAACAAACAAGAATCTAAACACTAATATGACACATTTTGATGAACTCACAGAGGCAACAAATAAAATCAAACATAACAGATCAGTGTAGAAAACAAAAATGTTTGTATCACAAAAACTATTATTACACACTACACTAATAAACAATAAAAGCACTTAAATGTTTACTCAGGTTTACATAAAAGAGTTGGCGAGCTGACATATTCAATTAGTCACAGAGAGACAGTTTTAAAATGTCTATTTAAGTTGACAAAGGCCTTAGACATCCTGAGGCTAAAATCTTGAAATAAAGGTTAAGTTATAGGGTTATCCTACAAAAATTAATAAGTTGATGTTGTGCTACAGGTAAGGACATTTTCAAGCTATCAATAAAAATGATTCAACAATAACTCCCTCCAGGCTTTTCTAGAAATTATCTGTAGTTAGTACCATTTTTGTTTTTTCGATACATATTTTTACTGCCTCTTGATCAACCTCTTGATCAAACTATGATTGTGCTAAGAGCACCAACTTGTGAAATTGTGACGTTTATGAACCGTTTTGGTTATACATAATGGATCTTTAACATTTATAATTATTTATCTGACACTGCAAAAGTTAAAAGCTAAAGCCAAAGGGATATTGGGAGGTTTCTTTTCATCATGAGTGTATCAGAAAAGAAACAAGCCAAAAGAAAACAAATTACAGTGTGACAGGAAAAAGTATGTATGCAGTCTCTCCTTAAAAAATCTTGAAAAAGAGAATAAGAAAAGAAATAAGAAAACAACTTATTAGAAGAGTTAATCATTTTTGGATTCACTTTAATTCTCATCAAAAACTTCCAAAACATAACTATCTTTCTACAGATATAAATGACATGTCATTTTATTAAGACGACAATCATTTCTAATTCAAAGTTTTCAATCTTATTAGCATTGCTTTAATTTATTGGTGTACAGCTGTTATGTAAAAAAAGGTTCAAATATAAAGTGCAAACAACAAAATAAGACAATAAGCACATGGACATACAATAACAACAACAGATAAATTGTGACAAAATTAATGTTAGGAAATCTAAGGGTTCAACCATTTTGTTGGATTACACAATCCTCCTGATTTTATTTCGCCCTCTTAACCCTTTTGTCTCCTGAGTCTACAAAGGGCGACAACTCATGAGCTGTCACATCATTAACAACTCATTGGAAAGTGAGAGACTGATCCCTTCACAAGAAAATGTGAGTTTTTCTGTGTGAGACAAACTCGTTTGTCCCATGTTTTACTTGTAAGTCAAATGACAGTGATGCTAACAAAATTAGTTTGCTGACCAATGATCTTATGATGAGGTGGTTGTATGCCAACTTTCAGCATTTTTTTAGGGGTCACTCTTTTTGGGGCGCTCGCTGGCGCTGAAATTATGAAACATTGATATTATTGGGCATTCTATTCTTTGAAGAAAATGTTGTCATCAAATATATATAACATATAGTTGGTTAATATGAGCCTCCTAACTTTATTTTTCAACTTACAATTCTATTAGGGCGCCAAATTTAAAAATCCTCCCTAACTCATCTGCCCTGGAAATTGTTGTGACGAATTTCAGCTTTATATGAACATTGGAGAAATATTTTCAGGGGGGGCATACATAGTCTGGGCGCTCTATTTTGGGTGCTGGCCCTAAAACTTAAGTGAAGATGGGCACTTTATTTTTTTGTAGAAAATATTGTTATCTAAGATGTTAATATGAAGCCTCCCAACTTTATTTTCAAACTTCAAATTTTAAAGGGGGGGGGGGGGCAATTTGACCCCCGAAACTAACTTGTCCCTAAAGACATCAACAAAGAAATTGTTGTGCTGATCAATTGCCAGAACATGAGGTTGTGTGCCTTATTTCAGCTATAAATGAACATTGAAAAAAATACTTTTAAAAGGGGGTATAAAATTTAATAGTCAGGGGGCCTCTACTTTGGGTGCTGGCC
>JAUUEB010373094.1:0-12331 GCA_032362205.1 Clione limacina
AAACAAAAAAGTGTTTATATACTCATCAACAGGCGCAGGATTTTGAAATTTGGGGAGACAACTTTGGATATAATTTAAACAATGAAATTGAGTTGAGTTATAAATGGTGCAAACTTAGGGCATTTTGTATCTAAAATGGGGATCAATGGCCGCGAAGCGCCCGAAATTTTTAAAAATTGTGCAAAACTAGAGCATTTTGGATCGAAATGGGGGGGGAGATGCCCCCTGGCTACGCGCCTGTTATCAAGCAATGACTGCGAAGCGACCGACATTTTTGAGATTGGTTAAAAATGGTGCAAATTTAGACTATTGTGGATCTCAAATGGGGGGGGGGCTTTCCCCCATGTCCCCCTGGCTACGCGCCTGCTCTTTATATCAGTTCGGATGTTAAATCCGCAAGGTCAGCAATGATAAGATCATTATATGTACAGTCAGATCTCAAATATCCGTACCCTGTGACTTTGTTAGGATCGAATTCGACCTAAGTGTAACATGTTTACCTGGAGGGCCCGGTCCGGACGACAAAACGACAAAATATACGTAATTGACATCAACATCGGGCAGGATTAGCATCTGGTTGGGGGGATAACAATGTGATAACAGGTGAATTATACACGAGAATTATCAATAGCTTAACCTCAGAGATTGGGTCCTTTCACAATGTAGTATAGAATATTCTAGATGCCATAGAAGATTAGGAGGCCAGCAAGCTGATTGAATAGCTTACACGCCCAGGTGAAACGGTGATATTCATCAAACATAAATATAAGAGATTAAATGGGGATAGGCACACAATGCGAAAACAAATGGAATCATCATTAAATAGGAAACTTGCCGTTGAGAATTGACACCATACCCTGTGGAATTGACAACACTGTAAAGATATTATGTAATCGGCAAAGACATACACTTAAATAAATTCACGATAACTGACTCAATGTAAACAACTCAATTCTATGTTCTATTTAAGTAGAATAACCTCCAGATACTATAATCAAGAAGTGGGTCCCATTTAATACAACTAACGTGCACGAAATTGTTCATATAGAAGTAGAGTTTTGTTTTATTATTGGAGATAGAGATAGAGATAGTGTGAGTGTGAGTGTGTGTGAGAGAGAGAGACAGAGACAGAGGGAGACAGAGAGACAGAGAGAGAGAGAGAGACCGAGAGAGGCAGAGAGAGAAGAGATAGAGAGAGATAGAAAGAGGGAGAGAGAGAGAGAGAGAGAGAGAGAGAGAGTGCAGAGAAGTAAATACTTGCGTAAAATATGCAATTTTTTACAATGGAATTGAATGGCTATAATCACACAGCGTATCATCCACCAATCAAAATTTGGTCGGAAACAATGGGAAGAAACTCATTAACTTAAAAATGTTGCTTGAATCAATATGCCAATGGATTCATTTATGCACTCATTCGAGATATGGGATTATATCTCTCCACCCTATGCTATTGTCACGCACGTACACTTTAAAAAATATATCCAAACAACACATGACCTTCACTTGTCTATTTCGTTTCTGTCTAAGAGACGGTTACAGTTCACATAATTAGCAGTGTCCCCGTCATTGTGGGTTTACACACTGGAGGATAAGTGCAAATGTATTTGTTATATGATAGAAGCATTATATAGCAGTATATCCGATTAATTTTATGGATATGTGGCTATGTGGCCATGTTTGATAGGAAATAATTATGAAATGGCGATCAATCTCAAAATTCAGAATGATATAAGCAGAGGAAATTATTTTATAATTAAAAAAACAAAAATCTAGGCATGCTATCAGAATATGAATTAATCAATTCTCCAATTCCTCCCTCCTTGGCGTTCCTCTAGTCATTGAGCCGTTAGAAAATTAAAGTTTTCTAGACGTCAGAAATCTGACGTGATCAACGTCAGATTTCTGCCTTGTTTCAAATTCAGATTTATGGCATCTAGAAAACTTTAATTTTCAAACATATTTCAACTTAATTCCAGATTTAACGTCAGCTTAACGTCGGCGCCCACTGGGTAGCTTATAGCTGTAAACCACCTTTTTTATTGACTATGATCACTTGCTTTTTTGGATGGGGATCGTCCGGGATTAGAAGGGCCTTCCCCACCATAAACACCGGGCCACCAATGATGTAGAGTATTTACTAAAGCAATATAGCAAAAAACTAAAAACAAGGAAATATGTTATTTGCAGCATAATTAGCGTATCATTATCAAATAAAGAAGGTTGTAAATGACATGAAAAAATAAAAAAATAAATCTGTATTCTGAAATTCGAATAATTTGTCAGCCCAATTCTAAAACTTACAGATTCCACCAAATTATCAATTCTCAAGGTAATGCAGCGAATGATTAGGTGAGTGAATAGCATTTGGTTAAATTCGCTGTTTTGCTTGACTTATTTAAAACACTTTCCTTGGTAAGTTTACATTGAAATAGGCAAATTTTACATAGTTATTTGCAAAGCAATAAGTAGATATTACCATATGTTAAGGATTATTTTGAAAGGGTTTCTTTAAAGCTTATAGATTCCAAAAAAGCAAATTAGTCATTTGATTTATTCGATCAATGCTTACACATATTATGATAAGGAAAGGGCAGAAAAATGACTGCAAGCATAGGCGTATTTGTGGGGGGGGCAAGGGGGGGGGATGGGGCAATAGCCCCCCAGTTTCGGGCACATTTTGCCCGAAAAATCGGGAAATAATTAAAAAATATGATTTCGATCAAAAATGCTCTAGAATTGCACAAATAATCTACTATTCGCGGCCATTGTTCCCTGTTTGTCATACAAATTGCCCTAAATGTGCACCACTAATGTCAAAAATGTCGCCCGCTTCATTGAGTCTTTGAAAAATCGGGCAAGAAATGGGTTTCTGCCCCCCCCCCCCCTCCTGGGCCAATACCTCAGATACGCCTATGACTGTAAGTGATTAAATAAAGCTCTTTTAAACGAAGAACAGCTACTGATGTCTGTACATATAAGCCTTGTACTTTCCCCTATCTCAGCTTCTCATCACAAGGTATTTTTAGATTGACAAATCATTGACTGGCAGTTCATCGATACGTTCCTTGTATTGTGAGTTTTTTTTAGACGAAGCTGAGATAGGGGCGGGTACCAGGCTATACACATAGTAGTAGTATTTTTGAGTTATTTACCTTTGTATAAGATTTTGCATAATATAACCCGGAAATTAAACATGATGCAAGCCGACTGACCTTGCAAAGGTCAGTTATATACATGTTTCATTAGTCGCAGAAGAAGGCGAACACAGCCCACACGTGCCTCATCAGTACCCTTGACAAAGTGATTAGAAATTGTTATAAATCCTCTACCAAAATGCCTGGACTTTCTAAAAACGTGAGTTATTATTAAAACATGTATAAACGTTATCTTGATTTCTTCTCATCTCCCTACTTGAACATTTTCCGTCAGAAATAGAGTGAGATCGGCAGAGGTTTTATAATTTTTAGGGGTGATGATAGCTGATAGTGATAGGTGTCTCTCTTCCACCCAACAGCTTACCTTCCAAAACACTTTTTCCCCCAGGGAAGGAGAAGTCAAAAACTCAGTCAAACTCACCCATATGAATATATATTTACAAAGAGATAATAGAAAACTTGCTAAATCCCCGACGGGATTTCATTTCCCGAATCTTCCCATCTTCCCCGTTTTTGGAAGGTAAGCCCAACAGTGTCATTGGTCATTGGCATTTGATACGAATTTCCTCTTGATAATGCCCATGGGAAGCAAGCATACCAGAGTTTTGTTGATTGATTTGATGTGATTTTGATCCTTTAGTGTGTTTTTTTAAAATTTTTAAGGCACATTGATTGATGATGATCAGATGAGTATGATTGAGCACCAAGTGTGAGTGTGGCTCCAATAATTGAGTTATTTCAGTCATAAGCCTAAGCGACAATTAGCCTACCAAAAAATTAACCTTCTTCTCAAATTTACCAACGCTAGATGATTTTATCAACCATAATAACAACTGTATTTTATAATATATGGCTAAAACAATGAGTTTTAAAGTTAAGTTTCCACTTTCCCATGTCCATGAATGGTAAAAGTAGGTAACAACATAATGATAATACATGTTCTCGCTTTTTGACCTTATTTCAAATTAATTTCTCTTCATTGGTCGTTCTTGGAAAAGAAAATATAGAATAGAGATATTGTAACTTTTGTAAGTATTGTTGATGGTGAAGACCAAAGGTCAAGCTACTTTTCCTCACATTAATTGCAGCCAGTATTTTTTATAATAAAAATGGATAGAGAATGTTATATATCATAATATTGTTATATATATGTTTTGTGTATTGTCTTTACTTATAAGTGTACTCATTATGACTCATTGCATCATCCCCTAGATTGATGCTTTGGCTTTTGTCAAATTGTGACATCCATAAAAAAGATTTTAAAAACAAATCTTTTATAAAAGTTCTCATAATTTATTCTGGACTTTGTTGCAATTTTTAACAATATTTCTGCTTGCTCTTATCTTTTTATTTCTCAGGTCATTGTGTTCTCTGGAGCCTTTCGTAGAGGTTTTCTTCAGAAAAGATTCAAGTAAGTTTTTAGCCCATTTTTTTTCATTGATTTGCCATGGTTTGCTTTCAGTGACAAAGCTTTGACTTAGACTGAAGCTGTGTCTATTCCTTTTAAGTCCTCTAGGTTGTTTAACATCTAAATTGGATGACTGGATTCATACTGGTCATAAATTTTGCACATCTTCAATCTCCATTACCTTATAACTTATAAATGTTGCAACAAAAAGAATTTCAAACTGAATCTGGGATTGTATACATTTGTCTAAAATATCTTTGTTTCCCATTTTGTAAAATACAAATCGTTAGATATTATTTGTTTGTTGAGGAATACACTTGTTAAGACTGTTTCTTGTCCCTTGCTTGAACTAATTGTGTTTACCTTCAGTGCTCTAGACATGTCGTGAAACATTTGTTGGTTTTCTTTTGACAGATCAGACAAAGTGAAAGGTCATGTTGTGGGCATTGACTTGGGAACAACCAACAGCTGTGTTGCTGTTATGGAAGGTAAACAAGCAAAGGTTCTTGAAAATGCAGAAGGTTCCAGAACAACACCCTCTGTTGTTGCATTTACAAAGGATGGAGAACGCTTAGCTGGTATGCCAGCAAAAAGACAGGCTGTCACAAATTCAGAAAACACCCTCCATGCAACAAAGCGTTTAATAGGTCGTCGCTTTGATGATGCAGAAGTACAAAAAGATTTGTAAGTTGTTGATTCATTGAAAATTATATTGGAGACGTTTGGGAGAAAACCTGGGTAAATGAAAATTTATGCTTTTTGTGTGCTTTTTTTAAGACAAAAAAGATGAAAGAAAGACCAGCTTTTTAACTGTTATAGAAAAGCTTTCCTGGGGAAAGTTTCATTTTAAATAATAAGATGATTAAGGATTTTAATGACACGGTTGCTACCATGTGTCCAATGGGTAACAGTATCCATGAGGGATGACTTTCTGAAGGAGGGGTATGCTAAAAATATGTACATTTTAATTGTTTAAAAAAAACTGGCAAAAGGGTGTTAAAAGTGTACTGAGGCAGGCTGATGACCTAACTTATTCCAGTCCCAGCATGTAGTCGCTTGAGCCTCTTTGGGTCAATGGAGCTGTAAAACCATACAAAGATGATTAAAACAAACATGATTGAAATCTTTGTCAGTTCTCCTGCATGCCATGACTGCAGATAATTATTAACAGATCCTGGACTCAAATTTTACATTAAAACGTTTTACGTGCTGATGCGCGCTGCACTATTCTCCTTCTCAAAAATGGTTAAATTAATAGTGTAATGGAATAAACTAGAAGCTATAAGAACTTTCTATCTTCTGGAGGTTAAATAAAAAAAACATGAAAATATTGGATTCATCTACATATTTTTCCAAAGCGGAAAACTCGATGGGCCATATAAGTTGTAGGTTAAACTAGTTTAAAAATGTATCCTCAGTTAATTTAGGAGGTCAAATCTTAAATCTGATTCATCTTATCTACATATTTCCTAAAAGTCCTTTCACAACAAAATGTGTGAATTTCAAATTTAATCCCAAGCTGATAAAAATTTAACGGAACTAGGTTCCAAGAATCTGCAGTCATGATGCATGCATGTTTAACTAAGCTAAACTTGAAAACAATTGTAATATAGAGTAATTGTTTTTTCAGAAAAACTGTGCCATACAAGATTGTAAAATCCTCAAATGGAGATGCATGGGTTGAAGCTCAGGGAAAAGTGTACTCACCAAGTCAAGTTGGAGCTTTTGTGTTAACTAAAATGAAGGAAACTGCAGGTAAGAACAACAGAGACGTTCATGAACGAGTCCTTTTCAAGTTTCTTTGTGAAAACTTTATTCCTTCTGAATAGTCACATGATTTTTTAAACAAAGATCAAAACCAATATGAAGCAGTTGATAAGGTTCAATACTTTGTGAGGAGGAAATGCTTAAGGTTATTGATATGAATGAATGATGGGCTATTTTAGACATTCTCTTAGGGTATTGTGACTGAAAGCTTGATTGTTCTCCTGGCATGCAAGGGGTGAAAGGGTACACAGGTACTAGGTACATTCAGATTATACACAGAATCAGTTGGTTAAAAGATTATTCAAAATTCATAGTAAACTTTACAAAGCCTACAAGTCTGGAACCTGGGTGGAGAGGACTACCATGACCACTTTCTACAAATTTTGACCATAAAAATATGTCGCATTGCGATGGGTCGAACCCACAACGCTTTAAGACAGCTAGCTCTAAAGTTGTCATTGCCTTCTCCCTATCCATTATCATCTCTTGTTTATGACAAATTTTGAACTTGTGTAAAGAGGTGTTGTAATAGAGGGAATTTTACTGTAATAGCATGTTGTTGTTGAGCTTAACTGTGCACCTTCTTCTTTCCCAGAGAGCTATTTGGGCACCAAAGTGAACAATGCTGTTGTGACAGTACCTGCTTATTTCAATGATTCCCAGAGACAGGTAATTATTTTTCTTTTGGTCAAAGATTAAATTAAAGAATTCCCATATAACTTAAGGTTCTTACTTTATGAAAATCTGACAGAATAGTCTTACAATACACTTAAGTTTGGTTGAGGCAGGTTGAGGCTAAAATTAAAGGTTATGATGCAAAAATGCTATACACTTTTTTTTATTCAACTCAAATGTTCTAGGAGAAAACAGAATAAAGAAGTTTTCTTTCATCATATCTGTCCCAATGATCCTGTTACAGCCAAATATTACTTTTAATGGTTTCTGATTAATATGGATTTAAGCTAAAAAGCAACAAGGTCAGAACCAACTGCTTTTTTAGTACTTAAAGCATAATTGCTTTTTCCAATTGAAGTGAAAACTCTTATAACTAGTTTATTTTCAATGTTTGGGAAATTCCGCTTCCTATGGTATATGACATGTTATGTTTGTGTGGAAAAGGTATCAGGAAGATCTTTAAGATGGAAAATGGTAGGTTTTTTACCAAAAAACTAATGTAACATTCAGAATGAAGAAAGTAACATGTACAGCTATTTTTAAAGTTTTTGTTTTATCCTAAACAGTGAACATTTCAATAAGCCCAATAAACACATTTGATGGAAAATAAACATGAAAATATCTTACATTGTGTCAATTATGAACAATCAGTCCTCGATAACCAGTTTACAGCATGTAACATTTTGTTAAAATTGTTTAAAAAATGGGTTACCAGTGAACCATTTTAGGTGTTAAGAAACTATTTTTAATAATTATTCTAACAATATTATATTGTCTTACTATTTAATGGTCAACAAACTTTATACTAGGGTGGATTTTTGAACACCAGTACTTTTAATTCATGTCTCAAATTTTCTGTCACGGCGTGACAAAAACTAGAAACATATCTGAAAACGTCCAATAATGTTGTTTCAAATTATTAAAAACAATTTCTACGAGAGGACATAGAGACTATGCTGTAGAAGAAGAATGAAAATATTTTTCATAAATATCCTACATATGTCTGTAACGTCCATGATTTTTTAAAACTTTCTAATAAACATCTTCCCAAAAGCACTGTACAGTTAAGTTGTAACTGATGCAGCCGTCAAGTGGAAGAACATTAAACAGCAATGTTCTCTTTGGGTGAGGGGACTTGCTCTTGTTGCTTTTTTCCTCAATATTGAATCTTTCATGACAGGAAAAGAAAGATAATAGAAGGAAACAAAACCTAAACATAATTTTTACATCTATCATACATTATTTTAGTTTTAACAACTTTACATATGAGAAAATCTTAAAAAAAAGTAACATACATTATTTAAGTTTTAACTTAACAACTTTACATATGAGAAAATCTTAAAAGAGGTAAATTATAATATATAATTCCAGTGTATATTTATTGTTTGACAAATGTTTTTGAAATTGATTATAATTGACTGATAGCCAATCAGTTGTAAAGCAAAAAAATTGTGAGGTAAGGATCAAGAATTATTTTTCTCTTTCTGAAGAAGGGGTAGCATTAAAGCAGATTATTTGCTGTTCCTTACAAATTATTTAACCGTGCTCATGTGTTTAACCAAAATAATGCAACGGCCATATTTTGAAATGTGAAATGTAGTTTTCAGTTGAATATTCACTTCAGTGCAAAAAGCAGGGTGTCGGACATGTGTTCAACTTTTCTATTGAAATAAAGTTAAATATTATTGTTTAATAATTATCTTGCTACACATACTTATAAAGGATGGGCAAAATAATCTTGGTTTGGAAAGTACTCAGATAAAGGATTTTTATAGTGGATAATTTTCTTTAGATAAAGACTCACACCTTTATGTAACCTGCCTTCAAAACAATGCAATGGCCATATGTTGAGAAGTGAAATATCTTTTTGGATAAAGACTTATCTTTTTTGGTGATCTGCCTCCTATACTAGATGATTTCATAGCTTTGGATGTATTTTTTCAGGCCACAAAAGATGCAGGTCAAATTGCTGGTTTGAATGTACTCAGAGTGATTAATGAACCAACAGCTGCAGCGCTGGCTTATGGTATGGACAAAACAGAAGACAAAGTGTAAGTAATGAAACTATAGTATAATCAGTAAAAATATTAGATAGAAAAATTGTGAGGTTCAAAATTACATAAAATTGTATTTAAATCGTATAGACTGTGATTCAGAAACTCTGGCTACCTTTACTCTTTAGCCCTTCCTTAAGATAGTCTAGTAATCTTTATGCATTACATGATTGTCAATTCTTGACTTCTGTCTTATTTATTTATAGAATAGAATTAAAATTAACATTTACCATCAAGTTATATATTTATATGGCTGCTATCTGTCGGTACCTTTTATTTATAGAGTGTTACAGTTTGTGTAGGTAGGGCATTTGAGTACTTTCTACAACTTTTCAAACAAGAAAAAAATGTGTCCCTATGCGGGTTGAACCAACAGCTTTTTAACGCAGCTCACTCTTAAATTTGTGACCCATGAAGTGCAAGTATTTTTACTATATATATACAAGAATACATAAATGGCAGAAACTGTGATTCAGAAAATATGGCTAACTGTTTTGCCCTGTCATAAGATAGTCTATTTGTCTTTACCAATTCTCCCATTGGTTATTCTTTAAAGTACTTAATAAAAAAAATCAACAATGAGCTTCTTTTTGTATTTCAGTATAGCTGTGTATGATCTTGGTGGAGGAACATTTGATGTATCAATTTTGGAAATTCAAAAGGGTGTTTTTGAAGTGAAATCAACAAACGGTGACACATTCCTTGGTGGTGAAGATTTTGATAATACTCTTGTCACTTTCCTTGCAAATGAATTTAAGAAAGACGTAAGTGCTGCATTCATTTCTTTATAAGGTTAAGGCTGCTCTTGTTTAAAATGTCAATATGAAGATTGCATATATAACTTTATTGGTAAATCAGATTTTTCCTCAGGTTTTTTTATTTCCCCACAATTTGGTAGCAGTCTTTTTACTTATCCAAACTATCTCAAGAATCATAAATTTAAAAAATGATATAAGCATACAATGACCAAAGTTGAAATTTTCAATTGCAAATCTGCCATGATGTAAGTTTTTCATTGTTTTCATAGTGTGCACTCTAACTAAGCATAATTGTCACTTCTTATTGCATTTAAATTTGATTCAAGATCTGCCATTTAAGGATGAACTTTTGAAAAATGATAACTGATACACAGCGTGATTCCAAAATATGCTGTATATTTTATGATCATTATTCTAGATCCTCAATTCCAAGTTTGATATTTTTCCAGCAAGGACTTGATGTTACCAAAGACTCAATGGCAATGCAGAGATTAAGAGAAGCAGCTGAAAAAGCAAAATGTGAACTTTCATCAGCTAGCCAGGTATGTTTTTTTGTAGTGGACACTGTTTTAATGGTACAAAGAAAATAGCGGCTCAATAAAACATTAAAAAGTTAGCATGATTTTTATACAGATCTATAATTCCGTACTTGGATGTTTAAAAACGTTCATTAAAAGTCTATTTGTCAATGCTGCATGGGTTAGACTTTTAGCAATGTAATAGCAGCTCTCCAGGCGTCAGGATTTTACGCTAAGATTTTGTCAAGGCAGGTTTCCTTCATATCTTCTTTGAAATCTTTGCCCCATGGGCAGGCCAGAGTTGCCAGTTTTGAGAGATTGGACTATTCCATTTATCTTTTCTGATAACATAGCCTTACCAGCCCACACAACTACAAAATGTCTGCATGTGCCATGATGTGTAATTTTTCGTCATCACGATTACAAAAGTAAATTGATGACACACTTTACTGAGCACACTAATCAATTTACTGATAACATTCTTAAGTATGGTCAAGATAACATTTTTACTCAAAAGCTACAATTAAACCCCCTGATGTTCTTTTGTTTATCAATCACTCCTTCTATAACTCTTTTTCTTAGAATGTCATATCTTGCTAAATTATTTTAATTATACTAATTTAGAGTAAACTAGATCTTGTTCTTTTAGTTTTATTCAAAATGATTTCTTTCTTTCTTACAGACTGACATCAATCTTCCATACTTGACAATGGATGCATCAGGCCCAAAACATATGAACCTTAAATTGACTAGGTCCAAATTTGAATCCATTGTTGAAAGCCTTGTCAAACGCACAATTGGCCCATGTCAAAAGGCCCTTCAGGATGCGGAAGTCAAGAAAACTGATATTGGGGATGTTATTCTTGTTGGAGGCATGTCAAGAATGCCTAAAGTAAGTTGAACTTTACAAATTGTATTTTATAAAAGATACTGGACTTCTTGTCCTGCTAGATTTCCTTTCAAAGCAAAAACAAGCAGACAAGAACAGTCTGTCGACACAATTGTCTTTGATGAGTTGCTTTTTTAAAAGATGTGTTGTTTATATTGCCTTTCACTGGTATTTGAATGTATACATTGCATATTATGATTTTATTTGTCTAAAGACATCATGTAAATAACTTCATATTTTTCTCTGTGTTTAAAAAGGTTCAGTCAACAGTCCAAGATGTATTTGGGCGACAGCCAAGCAAGTCTGTAAATCCTGATGAAGCAGTTGCCATTGGTGCAGCAATTCAGGTAATCTATAGCATAAGTTTACAACATTGTTTTCAGATTTTTAAGTTTTTAGACCCCTAAAACAAAAATAGTTACATAGTTGGAAGAAATGTCTTGAAATGGGTTAAGTCATATATGCCTAGATTATATCTAGAACTCTTTTTTTAATATTAGTAGTGTCTGGTTACTGTCTAGATGTTAAGAAAAAAAAGAGTTGTCACTTAGAAACTTCTTTTAACTCAATTGGAAGGGGGTGCATTTTAGTTTTAAAATCTTTATTTACAGTGAACCCTTCTTAAACAACTTACTTGTTTTCGGCAGACTTGGCTGGAGTAATATATTATATTATCACTTAGATGGGGTAATTTATTATATTATCAATTAGATAATATAATATAAATAAGCCATGATAATATTTTGTTTGCTGTTGAGCAGATCAGGCTATTTGAAAATTACTTAAACAGATTGTTACAACTTTTTACCCACAGGGTGGTGTATTGGCTGGAGATGTCACTGATGTCCTTCTTTTGGATGTTACTCCCTTGTCCCTAGGAATTGAAACATTGGGAGGAGTGTTCACAAAACTCATAAACAGAAACACAACTATCCCCACCAAGAAGAGTCAGGTAAGTAACAGTTTATGGTTTTAAACAATTATGACTAAGATGGATTCAACATGCCATCAGTTTCTTACTATGCACGCCCTAATAAACGAGCATGCTCGTTTATTGTTTTTTCCTTCATTTTCCACCCTGCTCGCACCTTATTCGGGTATGCT
>JAUUEB010373205.1:0-12329 GCA_032362205.1 Clione limacina
TTTAAGGTGGGTTAATCATAACTATATTCGCTACCCAGTAGCACTCTAAGTCGAGATTCTTCAATCTCTTATTATATATTTATATATGAACATTTTGAAGCTGATAATTTGAAAATGCCTTTAACGTATATTATTCATCCACTAACTTATTTATAAGTAAGTCCTTTGAAGGATGACGGTTCAGACTGGTGGTTCTCTCCGTTTATAACTAATTTATTATACCGTCAGCAAAACAGGCAGCAAAACATGCGTCCGCCATTCAGTTTCGCAAGTTTCATCCGGCGAATTTCTGGGATGGATCTTATCTTCATCATCTCTTCACGTTTTTGGATAAATGGTTTGTTGTCTGGTTCACAGTTTTTGATACGTCGTAACTTAGCACGGCCGGAACAAATAAAAGACTCGAATATTGATTTAGGTGATTTTCTCGTTTTTGAACAAAAAGGCCAATACACACCCCCATTTAAATCCTATATACGCTCCTGGTCAAAACGCTTCCCAAAATATTAATTCCGTAAATTCTCGATCATAATGATTTTAATCATTTACACATGATCACGTAATATCACCGCCTTCTAAAAATTGAGAAACTGCGTTACAACGCTCAACGGTTCAAGTTTAGTTAGGTTCACGCTCTAAAACAACAACAACTTTAATTGTGTATAACAAGTAGATACGTTTAAAGACAAGTTCATCGTTACTTTCTGTAGAAGACAAAAACATATATTGAATCTTTACTCTGATTTGACTTTATCCACTGATACTCTAGATATTTCCTCCATTAAATTTAAAACTTAGTCTTTGTGTCATATTGTGTGTCCCCGGCTCAACATCTCAGCCTTACAGGCAAGCTAGTATTGGTTCGAATACGGACAACGACTTCTGTTTGCTGCCATTCTCTAATGAATTTGACCTCGGTAAAGAATAATACGATACCTGCCTTTTGTATGACCTTTTAGTGTAACAAAGAGCTTAAACATATTTTCTACTTTGCATGAAAGCATTCAAAAATTGCTCCCAAATCTTGCATGACTTCCATTCATTTCACTCAATTAAAATATTTCTATATACGCTTCAAGCCATTTGACCATAACAACGATTTGAAAATAAACGAACATCTTGAAATGAAAATAAAGACAATAATTCATTTTCATATATTTACACACACTCACGCACAAATAAGCGTGAGCATAAATACGCATATATCAACACACCCATAACCACACGACAAATTATAATACACAGTGATTAAATGTAGCAACAGTTTAACATAATATAACACATACAACACACATGTACTCACATAAACAAGCAACACCATTAATCACTTTTGTTCAAAACCAAATGCTATCGATTCAAAATAAATTAAAGATCACTTAAACTTTCATGGAAACTCACAATTAGATTATCTCTGTACACACGCACACATAGCGATGCAAAGATCATTCCTTCCTTGCATTTGTTTGTATCCACCAAAGTTCACAAGGTGCAACAGTATCGATTATTATATTCGCCTTAATCGAAACCCATAATTAAGTTTTCATTCAGCGTCTTCGATTCAACACAATTTCTTCTTTATCATCACAACATATGAATAAAAATAGAATAGTTAGTTTCCAGGCACAGAAATCGTGACATGAAATATAATCTGTGAATTTGTCCAATTAATGCGGGCGATCACAAACACTCTTTGTTGTAGTCGAGTGAATACTTGACTCTCACATTACATTTATATTCGATTTATTTTAACGCTTTGTTTGGCACGAGATACTTTATTTTCTCATAGTATCGGTATTTTCATTTTTGACATTTTTCATTATACTAGATGGTTTCGACGTATGAACATGCATTTATTATGTAAGGATTTAATTAGACTTAACAATCCACACATGCTGTATAGGCCCCAGTGCTACGAACAAAGACTACAATGTGCAGAATAGTCCAGAATAGTTTGTACACTATATTCAACACATAAATGAAACCCTGCCGACCAGTCTTAACGTCATAATAAGATTGAACGGCTCTGTGTTTGTTTGTTTACGTACAGGTATGACAGCAACACTTTTGAACTTATCGACACAAAACATTTGCAAGTTAATTTGTAGACTTTCACCTACATCTTATATGTACCTGACTGATAGGCTCTGTGAGTTTATTAGGGTAGTTGCCTAATCGACAGATTCCTAGTATACTCTGAATGTGCATGTGTGTCTGTTTCCTGCCTGTCGGGGTAATAATTGCGTAAAGCGCATTGAGTAGATATGGAAATGCGCTATATAAATTATGTTATACATAATATATTATCTTTAGAGCACGTCCTATCATGCAGTTAAGATTTAGGTGTAAATTCATACATTTCCGATTCTTAATTTATCTGTTTAGAGTATTTCTTCGTATTATATTAGTCAACTATTTAAAAGTGTCATCTTACTGTTTTTAAAAGCTAGTATGTTTTTCCTGGCTGAATACGCATTTAATTACATAACTGTTGTATATGAGATGCGTATTACTAAGCTGGAGAGCAAAGAGTTAAATCTAGGTGGTGGTTATAATTCATTTTACGGAGACCACGCCAAATACGTTTTGTATTCTTCTTTTTGTAGATATTTCATTTTTAATGACACTTTAGCAAGGTTTTCTTTAAGAGGGTGGTTTCAAACTTTTTGAAGAGATCGTGCCAAAGTTGTTGGTATTTTGTTAGATTGTAGGGCACAATTTGCTTCTTGAAGGTGTATTAGAGGTTAAAAGCGCTAGTTACTAGTAAATAAAAATGTATATTCCCTCCCTCAATGAACTGCACACAGACACATACAGACAGAAGAATTGACAAACTATGAGTTTTATCGTATAAAACTTCGTGTATCTCTAAGGACAAGCCAGAAAAAGGAAACAAAAAGCGAATAAGAAATTATGATAATCAGTTATTGCAATCTGTCAGGAATCACATATAGAATATTAAGTTAAATGAATAATTGTCTGCAATTATGAAATTGGACAATTATTCTATTTCGTAAAACATAATACGTAGTAATTGATTACGTAGTATGTTTTACGAAATAGAATGACAAGTTGAGCACCGGTTATCAATAGACTTAAGGCTGTTAAAATACATGAGTGGCGCAACAACTTTCCCAGGTCAACATAACGAGTGAAAATTACAATTTATAGTAAACTAAAGATGTTCATATTGTAATAAAACGCATGATAACTTTCGCTTGTAATGGTTGTGCTCTAGCACCATGAGTTAATTCTTTTTTATTTGAGAGCCCTAAAATGTATTTCTACCCGCTGATGTAAAATCAAATGCTAAAGATTCTGAACATTTAGTTCTATTATAATATAAGCAAATTGTAAGCTTATTCTTAAAATCTGTAAATATAACTTCAGTGAATAACGCAAGACCTAGCACAAGTTCTGGCATGCCACAATTCGGATGAGATTGCATGGAAACACTTCGAGATACTGGACACATCAAAGCCTGAGTCCCCATGCTAAAATAGGGATTAAATCAATGTAAATGTATGTTGTCACAACGTTTGCTAAATAGCCCATCATTTCTTGATTGATAGATACATTAATGTATTTACCAAAAGACATTAGAAGAAATGTGTCCAGTGCCAAAATAGACATGGGTGGACATTAGTATCAGTAAAAAACGCGTTACAATCCATTAAACAGGTTTCTAAGTGCCCTCAAATTGGACAATTATCTATCAGTTAACAAGATTATTGAGTAAGAATTACCAAATATACAGTTTGATATGTTGACTCAACTATGCTGCCTTTATATGCATATACAACGTTTCAGGTTGTGAGCTTTTCTATTACCACATAATATGTGATAATGTTTTTAACCCTGTAACTTGAAAACATTTACTTTAGGGGAATGGCAAAAATAGGCGATATTTCTATATGTGCGATTTTGATCGACATCTGGAAGAGCATTTATTCTATGATTAACAACATCATTTGTCTAGCAAGTGGAATGTCCCTCCTTTTTTTAAGATCAAAACTGTTCTAGATTTTCAAAATTTATAACACGTGTTCAAAACTTTGGACACTTCGCGGCCATTTATTTGACGCAAGCCAATATTCTTCTTTATCAAAATCCTGTCTGCGCACCGTAACAACACCTCCCTATAAGAAAAACTTGAATATATTTTAAACGTTGGTACTTTACCTGTTGGGTTGTTAATTATTTGTATCCCTTTTTCTACCTTTAATGTGTTATTCCATGGGAATATAGTTGTTATCTCGTCTCGCATGATAAAACAGACGGCCAATCTGTTGAATACAATTTTAACTGTTTTCTCAAATTCATGGAAAATATAAAAAGGAGCTAACTTATGGGCACTACACACTGCTTCACAAATTCATTTAACTCACTTGAAGCTAAGAAAAAAACAGAAGTAAAATTAAAACAGACATTTTCTTTGATCAGTGTCATTTTATACTCTTCTATTATATTTTAAGGAAACTAGTCTTGAATAAAAGAAAGTTCTATTTTTGTCATATTGCAATCATAAGTCAATTAGCCAAAGGCCAGAAGTTGTTGTACTTTGATCAAATCATGCAGTGCCCATCATCGTTTATAGAAATTGTAATTTATACAAAACACCTATGAAAATATCATATTATATGCCATCGAATTTGAATATTATATAACTATTCTGGCTAGTTCAAGGATATAGACAAATCCTAGTTCGATAATATAAAAAATCCTTCAACACAGAAAAGGAAATTTCTAGTCAACAACATTTAAAGTAATAAAATCAGATATACCTCCTACAAACAGCGCCATATAACCCCGATGTTCACTATATATTCTTTAATTTACCAAACTCTTTTACACTAAGAAATCATCAAACGATGGGTGTTTCGAATGCAGACTACTGGTGACTATTCGAAACAGTCTGTAAATTCAACAATGGCCTGAAATTTGTAATGTAAAGTAGATTATATTTGTTTTAACAAAACTAGGAAAACAATAACAAAGATAAAACACCAACTTAATACTTTTCTAATTCAGTTCAAAATATAAAATAAATGACTTTTGAAGCAATAACCCTTTAAAAAAGTAAGCAGGATATTAATTGATTATTTTATCTTTCCATTCACAGAGTAATTTTAAGCTTTACCCAGGCATTAATATTTGATGCTGGATGACGTTTTTCATTTTTTCACTTTCTCTACAAAAAATACAAAATGAATAGGTCTCTTTTGAATGTTTACTCGACTTCCGATGCAGGCCCACTTTATATTTATGTATTCTTTTATACATTTTGACTTTTGTAAGTTGGCAATACATCTGACACTTATTATGTTTGGCCACGTCTAAATTATTCTTTACTTTAATTCCACACATTAATCATATTGATGTCTCGAAATAAGATGAAGACCTTAAAAATATCCGTGAAGTATATATGAAAAGAAAATGGGTGGCGGTTGGAGAGGCCATTGATTTAAAAACCATTGAACAAACAAACCTGGAAGATTTTTCGAACCATTTTCAATGAGGCAATCGACGTATGTGTTTATATAATGTATTCCATTTATCAAGTCTAAATTCATTGAAGGTGTCTCTATATTGATTTCGATACACATCTCGATAGAATATAATCATTTTAAAGATTGAAAACACCCATGCCAAACAGATTTGTGGTTTTATGGTATTCTACTATGCCAATTGCTTTAGTTTAAAATTACTTTAAAAATATTGATATAGATAGAAATATTGAAATATAATTCTGGTCACCGCACTGTAATTAAGAATACGTTTGAACCAAAAGGCATTATTGACATGTCCGGGTGCCAAAAATATAAGGTTAGGGAATAAAACAAATGAATATATTTGTGCTAATTAACAAAAAGTCAGATCAGCAGACATAAAGACGGACGGACGTAGCGAAAATATCCAAACCGACATAAAGACACATTAATAAGATTGAATAAAATACACTTCAAATAGAATATATCAACATATATCAACATCTGAGCGGCAGACGGGTATAATGCCACCAGGTTGCTCTCCATAGTCATCAAAGGTATTGCGTTTTAAGATACGAGGGAAGCAGAGATTCGTAGAGAGATTCGTGCTTTCAATATAGTTGTTTTCCAAAAAGAATCCAAAACGTTCATAAACATGTTCGCAATGGTCGATGTAGACCAGACTTAACCTAGATGCAGTCAGGTACAACCTATCTGCGACTGAAAAGTTCCAAATCAGAATCACAACTTATATTGCTGAGCATCTGATCTTTTTTCACAAACAAAACCATCCTATTTACAGAATATTTCTTTACATGCAAATACATGATTTGGTCTTCGTTAAGAAAGAACAAAATATTAGCGCTGCACCTTTTTGAACTAGTCGTATTTGACCAAGTCACCATAGGCCCTCATCTATGTATATTTCCACCTAGTTTGTCCGTACGTTCTCTATTGCATGAGGCAAAACTCAACTATTGGCAAAAATGATAGAACCTGACGTTTCAATTCCCGTTGCCATTTGTAGGCGAGTGTTTAATTGAAAATAAACGTGTTAAGGTCATTGTCATCCGTGTGGTCCACCAATTCTTTGTCAATATATTTACGTATCCCCGAAATTCGCACACTGATTGGTTTAACAGGTTTGTATAGTGACACCACTGACCGGTCATATAGGGCAAGGTCATCATGCGAATTATTTTAACATCATTTGATGTTGTTTTAAATTATAACAAACATTATAGTCCAAAGCAGGCGATGAATATAGGAATAAATCTACCAAAGACATAAATATTGCTTTTACACTGTCTACTTGTGAAAGAAAACAAATGAAGAAAGATGAAAAAAATGTATATGCAGATATTTTTTACAAATTAATCAAAAACTTTACATTCTGTAAAATAGTGTCAACATTGTCCAAGGTCCCAGATCTATGTTTTCCCTTTTTGATACAAAAACAATCAAGAATATTAAACTGCCACATATGGGGTTACCGTATGTACACCCATCGAAGTTAGCCTAACCAGAATTAAAAGCAAACCTGCGGTAATTGGAATTGATAACGTCGATGTTGGCACTGAACTATGAAATACGTCAAGTCTGAATTGACATTTATTACCAAATCAAATTTAACAATCGATAAAACCCGTTCAAAACTGTGGTAGATGGTGAAAAAAATCTCGCAAAACTGTTTTTGACAACTTGCTTGGAATATTTCAAAAACGAAGGTTTTCATTCAGAATTGTTGTTGCACATTTTATCGGGTCCCCTTGTTCTACCACGGGAAAGCTTGCAGTCACCTCAAACAAAGTGGACAAGAAAGAAAATTGATAAATAGAAAGGTATGAGCATGTGATTATAAAAAAAAAATCATCAGCTATAACATATATGGTGAGTGTTTTCATACATTGCGTCACTCTTTACTTGTTGTTTTCTTATCCTTACCAGGATCAGTACATTTTTCACATTGAAGATATTCTTTTTTATTCTTCAACCTTTTTACTATTGATTTTCATCACTTATATCATGTATTCTACAAATCCTAGTCAAATGAAAAAATGTAAATACCTATATGTCGTATCTTTACAAAAGTCTTACAATCTAATCTATGCTTAAGTGGACACAGCGCGAGTATTGCAATTCACAAAGCAAGAGCAAAAATACATAAAAAGAAGAAGAATAGGCAACAGGGTCTGAGGCATATCCCGTGATGTGATTAGATTGGCTGGCGATGAAATGAAAAGATGTCCTTGATAAGAATCTTCAATCAAATCTTGACAGGTAAAGCATGAATGACGCAAAGATAATTATCTCGTTGTTAAGAACTCCTAGAAATTAACAAACCCGTGTTTAGAAAAGTATTTTACACAGTGGACCGCATCCTTAGCATATAGAAAAGCAATTAAGTATAATGCAGGTTGCATTAGAGAAAAGTAATCAACAACATATAACAAACATACCTCTGGGGGTCCGGAGTCCTAGAAGGGACCTGGCACTGCTTATTTTTCCAAAAGTTATTTTGTATTATTTTTTCTTCGTGTATCCATCCGTCATTGAATTCGATAACTTGGTGAGTATCGAAATGCAGTTATCGGATGTAAATACGCGTGAGCAAACTTTGCGTCTCAAACGGCATCCCTACAAACTTTGCGTCTCAAACGGCATCCCTACTTCCTACAGTCAGGTCAAAACAATTAATAGTAGTGATAGAGTGTTAGTTCGATGGTGAAATATGATTTTGTTTTTTCATATTTGTAACGCGTCTCACCAAGGACAGACAATGTATAACATTCTGTTTTTGTTGATATTCAAAACGTATTCACTCTATCTTCGCGTCGGTTTTAATCTATATCAACGCGTTTTCTTCATAAACTAACGTGCTTGATTCATGCAGAATAAGTAGGACAAAAAGCAACATTTCAAAGTTCATTTGCAGAAGTAGAAAAATTATCTGTGGCGATTAACTGTGGGCCCCTTATGGGACCGGGAAAGGGGTGTTCGCTCTTGGACCCCGAAAAAGCAGATATTTAAAAATATATTACATTTGTGCATATTTTGATCTCTCTGAAAAGGGTAGTCTACACTCATGTTCAATTTCTAACTGTCATTTTACTATCGTTGGTAATAGCGAATCACTGTTAATTAGTTTGCTCATATTTCATTAATCTCAAAATACTTACACTCTTTTTAACATTGCTAAAAACAAGTCTGGCTTTGTGCACCAATTTATCCTAACCATTTTTGTATTTTTGTTTTAACCGATTTGACATTGACCATTTTTACCCTTGCTTCACAAAAAAATAAAACAAAATTTCGAATTGTTACTCGATTTCTTTCTTCCGATTTAGACACACTCCATCTTATAACTTAATTTATATATTTTCAAAGTTCGCCATAATTATGACACTGATTCTCGTTGCCCTCCTCATTTAATGTGTTATTCAATTCTACAATTGATTCCCGTATCCTATTAAGATTATCAAATACGGTCATCTTCAGAAATATCCGAACTATATGAAGGGAAAATTGATGGCGCTTAAAGAAACCATTCATATAAGACCCGTTTTTATTAGATACAAGAACTAAAGAGTTTCTATGAATGAATTTCAATGAGGCAATCGACGTGGTACGTGGTGTAGTCTATCCAACTTATCAAGTATCAATTGACTGAGTCTGTCTCTATCCTGATTTTAATATACCCCTCGATACAATATAATAGTTTTAGAAATTGCTTACATATTATGTCAAGTTGGACCTTAGACAGTTTGGATAATTTAAAAAAAGTCTCGACGAAAAGAAATAATGATTTTTGAATTTGAACCAAAAGACAATAAAGACTTATTAGTTGACGGTGCTGTGAAACGGATAGACAAATATAGCCAGATTAAAAGACATAAACAGACAGATACACCTTCAAACATTCAACCAGACATGCAAACGAAAAAAAAGATTGACGTTAATGCACTTAAAGTGGTTTGACGTAGACACCGAGGAACACACAGGCGTACTGCCATTTAGCGAAGTTGATAGAGAAATTGCATCCTAATGCTATCGAGAATGAAACATCCTGTCGAGTAATGACGTCATAGGACCTACTTGTGAATATCTTATTCTAATCATTCGTTAATAACAATCAAATCTTAAGTATCTTAACAAGTTCTCCGGGGAAAATCCGAACTTTTCTTAAAGGGACATCACTCTTCATTCCAAAATAAATCATTGTAGACCCCGATATAACATCCTACGACTTCTGGAACAGGGAATCAATTTCCGCCTCAACCATGTTTATTGCGACTTTTCCTTCATGATAATTAGGAAATAGAATTGTCATTTACATCCATGAATACTTGATTATGTACGAATAATGTTCTCAATCTCAAAAATCTAGATCTATCTCGTCCTCATTAAGTAATTGCCTAAGACCGTAACCCAAGGCAGTGTAAAATTATGGTTAAAATCTCCATCTTTTTGTTAATAATAATTCAGACGTTTGACTGACCTAAGGCTTCGTTACGTTTAAAGATTCCTCATCTCTTCAGGTCATGTGATAAATCTACTTTATAATTTTTCTGTCAACAAAGTTAAACTTCATTAATCTGGACGCCGATTGTAACTTAATAATCAGTACCATTGACTTACTCAGGATCGGAATGTTTATCATATGAATGAAGATCATCACTATTCCGTAGAACTTGATAATTCTCAACTGTTTTAGGTAACCAATTTATATGAATGACCCTATACAATTCTCTGTTCAAATATTTTAAGAACTATATGATAAAACTCAAAAAATGTAAGTGGTGGGTTGGACCTGAAAAGCTTTTTTGTAAAAATAATTATTTGTCAGATAGTGTTGTATATCGTGGATTATGAAAAACAAATTTCTTGTTCTGGCCATTATTTCTTGTTGACCATATATAACATCAAGTCTGCATCTTGGTAATAAGTTCAATTGTTTCAAGCTGCCGGTGAGCTATCAGTTCTATCAGTGTCAGCATAGTTTCATAACGTTATGTACGCACAACTAAACTATAATTCTGAAGTGTACACATATCATAAGGGAGGTGATCATTATGTAACCCTTAAATGTTATGTTCATCATCGAATAGAAACAGATCACCATAAATTCGTTTGTACAACAGAAGACAACAAGTCCTGATGAACGTCAGCTCACACTATATGTATTATGTATGAATATGTAGACAATCATAAACATGTATGAATAATGCATGAACCAAACAAACGAAAATTATCTTTTATGACATGCCTCGGCAGTGTCACCAGCCGCATAAGTTACCAAAAACAAGAAGCAAAAAGATACATAAAAATAATGATGAAATCCCTAACGCCACTAGTGAGCCTCTCAGTGCACTAAAAAGTGTAGAAATCGTACAAATCCTATGACTGGTGACAAATTATTTGCGGTGCCGATGAAGACCAAAGTTAACCTAAATGCAGTCAGGTTAAGCCTGGCTATGACCAGGAAACTCCAAATCAGAATCCCAACCTTCCTATTACTCAGTCTCAAATATCTTTCACACTAGAAACATGAGTACTCAGATAAAGTACAAAGCCGACACCATGTAAAATAAAACATTTCCTTATTGTACCATGTCAGCATAACTTTAATATAACTTTATCAAAAAATGTTTTAAAAAAATTGAGAAAATCAAATTCCTGCTTGGATTGCAATCAATTATACGGTTTTAACGATTCATTAAAAGATCGTGTGCTGCGCGGCGCAAATGGAACACAGTACAATGTCCCGCATGAAAAGTTGCGCACCAGGCACTGGTATTAAATGCTATCTTGAACGCCGGAAGAAGAAACCTGTCAGTGATGGAGCCAATCGAGTATATCTCTATCATTCTTTGGTAATTTCTTTTAATTCCATAACTCTGTCAATTGTTAACAAATCTTGTTGGAGTTAAATAGGGGTCTTCATCGGGTTAAATTACAACATCGTACAAGATTTTAAGTCAATGAATGGTATATTTCTTGAGTTATCGTGGCCACAGACAGACAGACCTACAGACAAACGAGAAGCGTCGCATACCCTACACCATCACCTGGTGTCTGGAACAAGAACACATACACACAAACAAACCATTTGCATACTTACTTTCTTGACTAGAGAAAATTCAATCACACCAAATAAACGAACAATTGAATGATAACGTAACATACATAAGTTAGTTTTATAATAAACTAAAATATACATAAAGCTATACTGGTTCATGTCTGTTTTTAATCCTCAAATAAAGAGACCCAGATCTATGATCTCACAATATGTCAATGCCCTGTCAACAACTTTGTACTTTAGTTTCATGGTTTATATAAACACTGGTTTTGCCTTAACGGATGTCTGTGCTGTCTGTAGCTCACCATAGAATGATTACTTTGGGTCTGGTACATATCAATGTTAAATTATAAATCATGTTTAGTGTTAACAGTCTCTCAATTTGTCTCTAGTATGTCACACTGCTTCAATGGCTTAACAGGTGTTTCTTTTTCAAGCCACGCTATTTATAGCTTGGCTTTAACATTTGTCTCGGTCTCTCTCTGTCTGTCAGTCATGCTTTCTGTCGTCAAGAAAATTTGAGAAATTGGTTTTGAGAAATGAAGAAAATGTACCGCCGTCAGGATTTGAACCCTCAACATCCGGGATAAGAATCCAAAGCCCAACCGACTGAGCTAACCAGGATCTTATAATACGTGCAAAAAAACTTCTATATATTATGAAATGCACACTAGAGAGTATTGATACTATCCCAGTTGGCTAATCGACATGCAAAACAACAAAGCACCATTTTGCACTGCCGGGGTTAACATGATGTAATTTAA
>JAUUEB010373316.1:0-11977 GCA_032362205.1 Clione limacina
ATTTTCTCTGTAAAATACGCACCAAAAACTAAAAAGCTAATAACTTTTCTTACAGTCGACCGATTTTTACCAAAAGCACACATTTGGTAATATCGACCAACATTTTGTGAAAGTTTCAAGTCGATTGAGTAAAAACTATGAATGCAATCCCATTGCATACGCACACAGCCATAAACAAACACATTTTTAATTATATTATGTAGATATCGATTTAGAATAATTATTACAAACAGCGCAAATGAAAACTGCAGATCACCCAAAAGAATTTTAGGTTAGCATTTTAGAGACCTAATAGAACTAGTGTTGTGTTCTTTAACATTGTGCTTTTCCCTGGGGCGCTTTTCAAAAATTGGTATGAAATTCTACAAACAATTCCTTTACCAACGAAGGAACATCGAACCCAAGTAGTCAATTATAGATATAAATAATACGTATGTACTTGTTTGCTGCATTTCGTCATTTTTCTATTTTTGGGTTGATGTGTGAGTTTTTAAAAGTCTCTACCAAAAGGTTTCAGGTTGTACAGGCGACGATGCCGTAGCAGCTTGCCGTACTCGGCCACTTGAGCAGAAATCTGTATGTCTGTCAGTAATAGATCTATGAGGATGTCAAATAACATTATAATTATATATTATCTCCAGTGACACAGGAACCTATCCCCCTGAGAGTTGTGTTTTTGCTCTACTTCTAGTTGTTTACTCTATGGCAAGTAAGTAAACTCGGCAACTTACTTTACTTACATTCCGATATCTTTTTTTTAATAAGACGATCATCTGAATTCATATGACATTCATTCATATTTCGATAGTATTTCTGGCCTTATATTTAGTCGAGTAATCGATATTTAGCAGATAATCCATATATGCATTCATACATATATGTATTCATTCTATAGTTCTCAATTTGAATAAACACATATTCCCCTAAGACTCATGGACTATCCTTACACAATATACGGTAGATCAGGAGTATGCAGTACATGATATTTTACATTTGTCACCAGAGGTATTGCGATTTCGGGGTTTCCAACAGGACCACCCGCACTCGCACCCCTGGCAGATCCACGCCACCTGACATAAACCAAAATCTTTATGCAAGGCGAGAGATTCAAATTTGCCTTTGACCGATGTCCCAATGTGGACCATTCCGTATGACAAGAATGCAGAGCACACGTCAAAAGAGCACTGCTGAGACTGATGGTCGGGCGGGAAGCTATGAGCCACGTGACTGATTGCACCGCTGTGGTTGAAGTCCTGCGCAGGGGCGTAGCTAGGTGATTTTGACGTATAAGTCAAGCTGATATAGTTGCTAAGAACAAATGGTTAAATAGTTAACAATTGGTCAGGTTATAACATGTACATTTTAAAGTATCATATTTAAAAAGGGAGATAATAAGTAAAGGAGAGGAAAAATGTTCGACTCGTAGTATCCGGAGCTCAGATACTGATTAATCTAGTATTGCCGGCTGTGGCCTATCTCCGTAGTGCAAAATATTCATCTGTTACTCATGTTAATATGTGTTATGTACCAGTTGAAGTAGGGACTTGAGACAACAACTATAGGGAATATGTAGCTGCATAAAATAGTTGAATACGATGTATTAGTCACTGACTATTTAACTATACGGGAGCTACGCCCCTGGTCCTGCGGTGTCGCTGACACTCCCAACATTCCCCTTCAGAGACCGGGCTTGCCAATCCTAACCTCTCACCAGATGACACAAATGCGAATTAATGCATGAAAAAGAGTTTGTCCAAGTAGTCACCGCCAGTCAGAACACTGATTCACGGCTATAAGACACTATGCAATATTTGTCAAAATTATATTCTAGTAAAATAAGTGTTCAGAGCGTAATGACCAGATTAAAGCACAATTAATTATAAGTGTATTAAGCGAACTGCCAGTCCAATAGAAAATGCTACCAGAAATCAACAAAAGAAGATATGAAGACCATGCAAACAGAAACACCAGAACTAACATGATAAACACAATTCTGCAAGGACAAGTTGACACGAACAGGAACATAGGACGTCCACGAGCACCTCCATTGACAATATCACCAACTCAAGTGGCCTGAAAGTCAGTCGGGCGGAGGATTGTTGTGGCAGGCAAAAAGTGGGGTTCTTACCGCCACTCACGGTGATGGAGACAGCTAACAGATACAATTGATAAAGCAACAAATGTATAACAAATGTTAATTTATTTAGGCATCGGAAGATCAGGAATGCAAGACAGCAAACTGTATTCATGTCTCATTTTGGGAAGCTTTTAACATGCTTCATCCTGATACGTTCATGTCAGCTATTATAGCAAACAACATTAAGGAGCATGAGCTGGAAAATTATGAACAAAACTTGGCAAAACGGATCAAAGATGTTTTAGGAAAATTTGTTGACATTGGCTGTAACCAGTGGTTCTGAGCCGGAGCTGGGCGGGCAGCCGGAGCCGGAAGGAACTCAGGTGGAGACGGAGCCAGAATTACTTTTTTTTTTAGGTGGAGCCGGAATGTTTTTTTAAGGTGGAGCCGGAATTATTCTTTAGGTAGAGCCGGATTTTTTTTAGGTAGAACTGGAGCCGGCCGGAAACTTTTTTACCGGGTCCGGCTTCAACTCCATGATGGATATCACCCGAAATTCATCCAATTCACAATTTTGATGAATAAAATAAAAGTAGAATTTTAATTATATTATGTAGATATAGAGTGCCTGCACTAGTAGGACTTAACACAATGTTTGATATTTCTAAAAAAAAATTACGCATGACCTGTCTGTACGGAACGGACAGGCACAGCGTACATACAGGGATTACATTAAAAAAAAACTACCCTTATTTCCATAATCACACATTTCACACAATATACCGTATGACGAGCAGTAAAAGTCATATATCATATTATGGTTAAAATAAGTGTAATAAAGGGATGCAACCATTAATTATGAATGTATTAGTCAGGGATGTGCAGCCAGAAGAGATTTAGGTGGAGTCGGAGCCGAAGCTGGAAAATGTTAAGCTTTGGAGCCGGAGCCGGACAATTTTTAGCTTTGGAGCCGGCACATTTTAAGCTTCGGCTCCGCAACTCTGGCTGCAACCAACCCTTCATACCTTTCAAATGTTTTCAAACGATAAGTTATTGAATTCATCAAATAATATACCATTAATTGTCTAAACAGCTTTACTGACAGTTCACGCCAGATGGGAGATTGTCCGCATTCATCAAAACGATAATGGCAGGTTGCAATGTATCAACACACTATCTTTTGTCGCGGGATCTTTAGCCGCACTAGGAGTTACCATTGTTGCTACTTTTCAGGTAAGATTTATTATCGAATGTTGGTGATTCCCTTCGCCCGACGACGGCCGCTATCCCTTTTTACAGGAGTTACTCTTATATAATGTGACTGTTAGTAGGTAGGACTTTTAATTTTTCCCAGATGACTCCCTTGGCGGCTACTTCCACTTGCGTATTTAGGGGGACAGGGTGCAATGCCCCCCCCCCCCATATGAGGGAAAGAAAAAAGCTATAAGTTTGCACCATTTACATCAATTTTTTAAAATTGTCCTCCCCATACAAATGTCGGCGCATTTGAAAATCCTAGATACTGCCTGAATACTTCGTTCGATTTCGAACCACCAAGGGATCATTAACGTGCAAAGAGAACCTACGTTTTTAGAAAAGATTAATGTATTTTATATTTTTTGCATGTCATTAAATAATAATAAGCCAATGGTTGACTGTATTTTCTTGCAATCATGATATTGCGTTTGATAAGAAAATCAAAGCTTTTATTGTGGATATATACTGCCGACCAAAAGTTATGCGAAACACTATTCACATTTTTAAATTTCTCGAACGTTTACCAAAAGTAACAGAACGTCTTGAAAACTTCGTAACTATCTTTGTTTTCCATATGACATTATTTTGTCAAAAAGAAAAGAAAATATGCCGGATAGAAATGCCGAGTCAGTATATTTTGTGAAGGGTATTTAAGGGACACAAAAACTACGATTGTAACAATATACGGCATTGCTAAGTGTCATTTAATGCTATCTGCATTCTCCAGCATCATGGGTAAACTATATGACATTGAAAACAGTTAATCTATGGAATTATTTATGAGAAAATAATTTTTTCTGATTTTTACAAAAATCGCTCAGATATAAAATACCGAATATTGGATACATTTGACAAGTTATACCAAAATTTGACCACAGAGACGGATTGCCAGTATTGACATACCACTAAAAATCATGTTTTGCATGGTTGAATACATCTATTTGGCTAGAAATATCTAACAAATATTGAAATAGCCGCCTTCTTTAATGACGTCACAGTTTTTTACTCTGACATGGTTGAAATCAACCATATACAGCCGTTTCAACCTCAATTCATGTCAATCAAACATAAAACCATAAACGATTGCGCAGCTAAACTAGATACGTGGTATTCAGTTGTTTTGTTCGCAATCGAAAACCAATCTGCTGAGTGCGCTCTATTAGTTATCATGTTCCAGATGTCGAGGTTCCGCTGCAAAAAGATTACTTTTTTGCATTAGGGGACGAAATAGTGTTGTTAAGCGGTGCAAGTTTGTCAATCAAAATCTGTGACGTAATTCAAGATGGCGGCTATTTCGATAATTTTTTGGCACATCCTTGTTTTGAGACATGAAAAAAATGATTTTTAGTGGTATTTAGTGGTTACCATTGCAATTTTTGTGTCCCTTAAATGCTCTTTACAAAAGATGCTGACTCGGCATTTCTATTCAGTATATTTTCTCCTTTTAATTAAACCAACCTCTTACTAACAAAGTTTAGCAACTGTTTTCGCTTCTTTGCACCATATAAAACAAATTTAGCTCCAATGTACCTCTTAAAATGTTGGGCAATTTTTTTAGAGGTCTAGTTCGATGTCATTCAAGGTCAAAATATAGTTTTTATCCGATACTGACTACACAGCTCAAAAGTATATACTACTCTAAGAACACAGAAACTGTGTATGGTTATTAAGCATTAGGCATGTGCATACGAACATTAAATTCAATTAATTGATATTTCAGAGAGTTATTGCCCTTTCATAAATTGAATGTTTATGCCAAAAGTCACCAGAATACAATTTCTTTTTTATAAAATAATGTCATATGTAGATTAAAGACAATTACGATATATGAAGACGTTCTATTACTTTTTGTGAACGTTTGAATTTTTTTTTTAAATGTGTATAGTGTTTCGCGTTACTTTTAGTCGGCAATATATATAGTGAATTCTTCCTAGATGACTTTCTTTACCAAATTTATGGCATACTCGTTTGATATCGATGAATCAATTTAGATCAAGTTTTAACTTTTTCTTTCGTACATCAATTTGTTGTAGAGCAAATAGGTTCAATGTACTGCCTTAGTGTGCGCTAGGCAAATAGGTTCAATGTACTGCCTTAGTGTGCGCTAGGCAAATATTCATACTAGTCAGTATTTTCATTTTTTTAAATCATGTTATAGACAGTGGACAAAACAATGCCATTGATATGTAGTGACTTGTTATAGTATTTTTCTGTATTCAATTGACTTAAAGTACATTTTCGTCCTCAGGAGACTAATGTGTTAATGGTGCATTTACTTGGTGCTCTACTAGCCTTTGGGGTTGGTGCCTTCTACATGTGGCTGCAGGCGTACGTATCTTACTACGCTTCTTCTGTTCCTGGTTGGATAAAGGGCCTGTGCCTTCTTAGGCTCATCTTGGCAATATCAACCACGTGCTGCTTTCTTTTAGGTGAGTAATAACCAAAGCTTTTCCCGCTTATGAGGTGTTTAACATAAATGTTAAGGAAAAATCATACCGGTGATGTTTAGTAAAACTTCGCCATTGATATCAATGAGACAGGTTGCTATTACTAATAGACCTTGTGTGTGCATTTGCGTATATCAACGCAGTGCTCAACCATGTAGATGTGACACTTTGTTTAGACACCCTTTATGTGGTCAACTTGTATGTGCAGTGGTACTTGTGGTTTGTTTAGACACCCTTTATGTGGTCAACTTGTATGTACAGTGGTACTTGTGGTTTGCTTGCTGAAGAGGGGTGTAACCAGGAACTTTTGATTGGGGATAATTTTGCGTTTGGCGAGTCAAGGGTTCAAATTTGAGTTGTATTAGCACCCCCACCTCGAATTTTTTGAAAATGCAAACTAAATTGTGCATTTTAGAGCCATAAAGGGATCTTCATTAAATTTTAAAACAGTAAACTCTTTGATGAATTTAACATTGTTTCAAAAAGTCCGAAATCAGGCATAAAAAATTGATTTTAATTAAATTTAACTTAGAAAAAATATCCACAATATTATAAAAAAATACATTGAAAATCATAGTACCTAGTCTTTTAAGCACAAGAAAAATATTTGATTTTTGAAAATCCAAACATTTGGGCTTCATGGGCAAAAATGAGAGCTGGTATTCTAAAAATGACTCATGTGACTTTCTCCTAAATATTCATTGATAAAACTTTTACAAATTGTTAATTCATATTAAATCAAATAAGTATAATAAATATGTCATTAATGTTTTGAAATCATTTTGGGTTGACTAGCCCTAAAATTAGCCAAGCAGGAGGGAATTAAAATATGGCAGTATGGAATTTTGATACGTTAAAGAAATGACTAAAATGGCGGGATAATGACATTTTTTAAAAAAATGCAAAATGTTTGCCATTTTCTAATAGAAAAGTACTTTAGACATCTATTATTTACTGAAAAAATGTCTATGTCTCCAGGGGCATACAAAACGTGAGAAGCTGTGCCATAAATATCAAAATTGTGATTGATTAATATTCACAGATATTCAAATGAGCTTATAAGCATATTTTTGATTAATGTTCACGAATATGCAAATGAGCTGATTAGCATATTTCTACATTTTACATAGTGCATTGAATCACCTTTATCCTGAGACCAATTAGGCTCCTCTAGCACTTTTTGTCCTCAAGATATGGCCAGTTTAAGAAAAATCGCGCATATTCTAAAAAAGGGGGTTGCTGTTGAAATTGGTCAATAACACCCCTTGCAAACCATTTTTTGGCGGAAAATACTCACCCCTGACCCTTAGGAACCCATAGAATACTTTTATATAGGCCAAATAGGAAAGGAGTATGGTCCTCCACTATTATGGACCACTCTTCTATAGGTTGATAAATCTAGCATTAACTTTTTACATTGGATATCAATTTTATTAACTCCCTTTGTGTTGTTTGATTACCTACTTGTTAATTTTCCAGTTGGGTCGTTGGCGTCAGTAGCAGAAGGTCAAAAACCCGCAAATAATACTCGCACGTCTCACCCAGGGACAGGGAAATGGACGTCAGATATGGATGTAAGTAATTTGGTCTTGTTAATGTTAGATTTAAAGCATTTTAAGATAAGTCGTTATTTGTTCAACTACATGTCGATAATTATATCAACATTTTCTTTTAAAATAATACTTATTTCTTTGCTAATAATTTTTGTAGTTTCTTTTTTAAAGTAGATTAATTTCACCATAAGATGATTATATTAGTAATTAGTTAGTAACAATTCAATTAAATTGATAATTTCTCTAGGAAAGCTCACAGGTGATGTCTTTTCTCAATGTATTCTTTACACTAGCGCTTTTATCAAGCATTGCCCAGGACTATACCTTCAACGACAATATTTTGCACTCAAGTTTTCGTTTATAGATGTTATTAAAAAGGAACCTTCTATCAAAAAAAGAATGGAAAAAAACATTCGCGGGGTCTCCGTAAACAAGTTTGTAGTCATCTTATTAATGAAAAATTTGCTTAGGAGTCATTTAAAAGGAATGTTCTACCAAAAGAAGGACACACAAAAAAAATTGGCTTGGTCTCCATTTAAAAGGTTGTAACGATCCTCTAGCTTGAATGAACAACATGCTCTCTGGCACCAAAACGCACGAAAAGATAAACAGAAAGTTCTTATAAGCCAAAGTTTTATGTGGAATGAGCCAAAACTGAGGCTGTTATCCTAGTGCATACAAACACATAAACAAAACCAGAAACAAATAAACAGCATGTAGATATAACGATGTAAATATTGAATTGTCGGTTATCATGTTTTATCCCATGATCACAATTATAATGTGAGTAGAGGTCTATTTTCGTCTGGTATGTCCGTGTGTCTGTCTGTCTGTGTGCGCGTGCCTGTCTTAAACGATAACTTAAAAAAGCTTGAATGTCCTTTTTTTGGTAGGATGGACAAGAATGAGTTTAGAATCTTTGCTATCTAAATCCAGAAATATTTGTGATTTTTTTGTTATAACTTTTATGGCCGTTATTGAGTTTTTTTGCTACATTTTCTTTGTTTATTTGTCAGAGTAAAGAACCAGAAATTTGCATATGAGTTATTCTTGTGACCTTCTAAAAGTAGTTTTCTCGAAAAATATATTTTTGACAGAATTATGGCCTTTGATTGTGTTGCTAAATAGTCTTTGTGAATTTGGCAAACATGCTGTGGTCACATCAATCGTCAACGCTAGGAATCTGAAATATTGCACAGAAGCTCTTTAAGTGGTTCCCTAAAAACGAATCAATGTTTTTAAATAAGATTTTCATGAGTTAAATCCCTTGAATGATTTCCTTGTATGTCCTTCACGCAGTCGATAAAATAAATACTGTTAAAGAAAATTGTCTCGATAAACTGGCCTGTTATGTTTAGAATGTAAATATGTATTGAAAATAAAATTAAAACGTTGTTGACTTCTTTCCCTCAGGGTTATGACATTCACATAGCATCGACTTCATTTGAGTGGGCACTAGCTGGTCTGATCTCACTGTTTTTTCTGTCATACTTTTATGAGTTCCGTCACATACACATAGGATTACCGACAATCTCTTTCACAAGATTTAAAGGGTCACAGACATTTCCAAAAAGTCAGAACTCAGGTCAAGTAGAAAATTCGGGAGGACCGGAAGACAGTACAGAGAGAAGGGCCGTCAGCAATATACTTCAAGGAAAAAATAACACAGCATACAGCAATGGGTCAGGAAACAGTACTGACAACTCATCCTTCTACAATACTACTAGTGGAAATTATAATCCGACATAATTTTTCTCTACGTATTTGTGTTTTGAGCCACCTTTGTTTTAAAAGTATGGTGTGATTTCTTTTTTACATAAATTGTATATGCCTCGTAAGGTTATTAAAATGAATACTCCCAAAAAACAGCGCTCTTTTTTTATCTTGTTTTAGCACTTTTCAAGAGTACTCCTGGATAAACAAAGTTATCCGTTCAACATCGTTTTACTGGCTTAACATGAGTTGATAATTATAATTAATAGTAGATGCCCCGTTCTCCGAACGTGTAAGACAGATTTGCAAATTAGGACAAAGGGTGATAGTATTATTTAATATTTCTTTTACATAAACCAATTAACACAAAAACGCCGGATCAAAAAACGCAACAACGACAGCCAAACGCAGGACGGGAAAACGTAACAACCGCGGCTTAACACAGTACGAGAAAATGAAACAACGACGGCTCAATTTTTAATCTTCAAGAACGCAAACATTATGCTTTAAATAAAATAAATATCGCTACACGATCCGCAAAACATGAAACTATAAGAAAGTTCCTAGAAAAACGTGTATAGACTCCCCGTTTTTAACTTTCCTAGCTCCATTATAACAAGATATGTAAAAAAGGTGTTATTTCTGATTCAATCTTGCACTCTTATTTCCCCTCATTAAACAGTCAACTCTTCTTTAAGCAACGTGTTTGAGAAAAGAAATTCATGGTAATTATCATAAAACAATGTCCAAAGATGATTATAACTTGACATCAAACATTCTCATTTATATTCATGAATCTCCATTAAAAGATATAAGTTGCCAAAATGTTGTATGGAATATAACAAGTTAATTTTTGTCAGTGCACTAGTTCTCGAATGGACGTCATTTATATTTTTGATTTTGAGACGGTAAAAAGTTCTCAAAACCTACTTGGGGAATTAAAACGTATAACATATTATAATTTCATATTTTTGAAACAGCTTCATAGCTATATACATATATCTCCATGTTTTGTGATTTGATATGATTTGGCCTTTGCATGATTTAAAAAAGGCATTTGTATTGAGTTATATATTTATAATATCCAAATGAGACATAAATACATTTTTTGAGGGAAGTGACCTCTCTATTTATGCTTTTAATTGCTCGGCGCCTCTCAGACGCATCATACTCTCTTCATGTATAATACGTGATACAACAATCATCAAGTTTGTTTTTGTCATGGCCTGGGCTGGCTTTTCCAAGAAAGTGTTTTTCTATTCTCAGATTCAGACAGGTTTTTTTTGAGAAAAATAAGAAAAAGGTATACCCAGTACACTTTTTATCTGATTGCACATCCTTGAACTATTTTGGTATTTTAGCAATTGGGGGAATTCACATTTTTTTTCTATTTGCGATTTTCTGATTGACTAAACCTTAGACGATTTATCCCTGTTGACCTTATCACTGGAGTCCCTTAACATAATCAAATCCATCAGTTTGTCGAACACTTATTCAGACGTTTCCCTATTTAGCAAGTAAAATAATTTGTTTGATTGCAACCCACCTTGATTTATTTAGGAGACTCTGAGCTTCAAGGTCCTTTTTGTCGGTTCCTGAGTGCATACAATGTCAGCGATTGCACTAATCAGGTCTCCCTAATAAATCAAGGTGGCTTGCAATAGAAAAACGTTGAATAAATCGAAACAAGCACTTAAAATTGTAAGACTCAAATCTTTAAGTACCAACTAAAACATAAAGATATATTCAGTATACAAATGTATATACCCAATGAAGTCTTTGGTAATTCAAAAACTACAATTTCCATTTAATAACTTTGGTGTGGTCCTACATGTATCTTTTGGTTAGTTACTTATTTTGAATCATGAAATGTTCATACAATCATTCTTTTGACAAACACTTTAATATTCATACTTTCAAAAACGGCTCAGAATTACTTTTATATCTAGAGTGTTTTTTTTATTGCGACTCATAAAAAATTGAGAGACAAAACAAGGGTTTCAAGGTCTTTCCAATCGTCGTTTCCTTAAACGCATGGAAAGTAGCATTCAATTCTACACGTTTCTAGAGTGCTCAAATTACAGTTGTCAAAGATAATAGCTTTTAACTTTTGCTAGGATGTCGTCTTTTTACTATTCTTACTTCGATGTCCAACAATAAAGGGTAGAAAATACTGAAATATAGATTGGAAATGTGTCAAATGAAAAGCTATGATCTTATTTGCCAAACAATATAATAAAGAGTCAAAATGAACAATCCGAATAATAATTATTCATAATAGGTAGTTTATTGGGTTGAAGTTAATTTCAAAAGATAATTTAGAATAAAAAGTAGTTTGTTTGTTTGCTTAAGTGTTTTTACAAAGTTCAGACCTATTTATGCTTATTTTGACTTTTTTGAATGATCTGTAAAAGGTTTAAACATACTGGATTTTTCGTTTCGTCTTACTCACACAGGAGACAAACGTTATCATCTGCCTCGTATAAGACTAAGTACTAAATCTTACTTATCCAAAAGATGGGTTTTTGTTATTTAATAAATCATGATTTCATGTGTGGTTAAAACCTCCATTATATAAAAATGATTGTTTCTCTTAACATTTTACCAAACTTTCATAATCCGATTATCTTTGTACTAGATTATTTACCTCTCAGCCTTTACATATACATATTATTATTCTGTGATCAATGTTGTCTTTGTAACTTGAAGGTGTTCTTAACATCAATACATCAGTTATATATCCACAGACAGTCACATGACACATTGCCTTTCTCATCACGTAATTTCCTGAAATCAATCTAATGCATGACAAGATGTCCACGTCTTAGAACTGCCAGGTGGAATTAAGACGTCTAAAGTGTTTTTCTATTGAACGCCATTTCCTCGGCAAAATTTGACACTTAGAACATGTCAAGGTGTTTTAGAAATGA
>JAUUEB010373427.1:0-12328 GCA_032362205.1 Clione limacina
GAGAGAGAGAGAGAGAGAGAGAGAGAGAGAGAGAGAAGAGATGAGCAAAGAGAGATAGAGCTAATATTTAAATGAGTGAGAAAGAGAAAGACTTAACAGTTAAGTAAAGTAATAATTTCTTTTAAAACGGGTGCATTACTCCAAACGTACCCTGTAAACTCGCTACATATTTCAAAGAATAAATTGAAAATGAAGATTTTTGTATAAAAACAAGAAACTTATTTTTCTAGATAAAAACAACACTTTGAATAGGATAACATTTTGAGATGTTTAATATCAATATATCAATAATATTATTTTCATGAAAAGAAACGTAAAACATGAAGTTGAAATGAATTATTTCTAAGGAAATGATTTGAAAAATATTCTATAACAGAAAGTCCTAAATCCAATTCTTCGTCTTAATTTTTCTTATTTTAGTGGCCAATCTTTTTACATGTTATCCTAGATTATTCAATATTTAACTATAGGCCTATTCTCATTAGACAAGAGATGTTAAAGACATTTAGCTTAAAATTAAATTGCTGGCTTTAATTAAAACTAACCACAAACAAGTTATATGTGAATTTACAATTTAGTCTTGATCAAGTGTAGATTATTTTGAAATATCAGCATCTTACAATTATAATAACTTTTATTTTTGTTCAATGGCGTACATCAATAAATACAAATGGTAATGACAGCTGACTGACCCCTGGTTTTATATGACATGAAAACTGCCCATAGCTAAAATTGAGGGGAAAAGCTTTTAGGTTATGTGTGAATGTATACAGTAGTTCAAGCATTGACCAACACTAGGAGAAGACAGAATGAGCAAACCAAGGAAAGGGAGACAATGGGAAACAATGAATTACTGTAAAACTGCTAAAAGACAGACGCAACAGAGAAATCAATTATCTCCTTGTCAAATTTATGAAAATAGAAATCTAAAAGTAAATCATTAACTAAAGATCCAACAGACAGAACAGTTTCAAACATAGAACTCTCATAATAATATAATTATTAACTGTTGTTAATGCTTTTTTTTTAAATTATACAGTGAATCTTTGCATATATAAATATAAATATACAATACAAACCAAGGGTTAAAACATTGAAAGATTAACCCTATACATTCGGTTTACATTTTTCAAGCATCAGCCAGTCGTGAAACAGCAAAGGATTAAAATATAATTAATAACAACAACATATTATCTAGCACCATTAGGACTTTTCTCCCATCAATAAGATAGCAAGAAGAACATTTCTCTGCATGACATGAGCACATCTCACCACAACTCTTATTATACACAACTCACACAGAACCTCAAAGTTCTCATTTGAAAAATTACCATCGTAAAAATCTACTTCTGAAAACATCAGAACACAACTCATCTGACTTAAATAACAGTAAATAAGATCAATCCTCTTCAAGTTCAAATTCTAAAAATCTAAATAAAATTTACAACCAAATATCACAAACGAATTGTTAAGGATTCATACAGAAACTGGGTACCTATATGTCACAAAAAATGTTAAAAAATGAAAACTTGCCATTTTCAATAAAGAGGTACATAAAATAAAGATGGGTTGGGTAAAAAAATTATCAAAACTAATGTACACAGGTAAAGATTCTAAAGACACAAGCGTTCAAATGTCTAATAATGTGAAAAATGTATTACAATTTTTCCAAAAAACAATTACAGGCCTCAATTGGTGTCATTTACTTTAGCAGGCTGGAGAAAATCAAAGAACTTAAATCACATCTAAAAATTGGAGCCATGTCTCTTATATAATAAATTAAGAATTCATATGATAAAGTTAGAACATATTTTTTATTTGATATTATAAATGATAAAAACAAAAAGACAAGCTACATTGTTGTTGAATAAACATTTAAGCTGTAGTCAGTTTTCCTGTGATCTTTTTATATTTCAAATGAGACGTTTTGTTTCATTAAAAAAATCTTAAATAAATATTTCCTACAAACTTAAAATATTTCTATAAGATAACTTTTATACCCTTGTTTTGTTTCTCAATTTTACACGTTTCATTAAAACGGCCTAAGAAAACAAACTCATTTTTATCGTTAAGACTCTCATGTTTTTCTGATACAACTTTGAAGTTTTAATCTAAAACTTTTATCGTTTACAAAAAACGTTTACTGAGCCAACTTGTCTTTGTTCAAAGTTTTGAAGGTTGATGAGGCATGAACGGAATACAAATTTTTGCATTGTACCAGCTCTTGTGTTACTCTTGTTAATATCAGTTTCACATTAAAATGTATACAGTCAGCTCTGTTCAAGCTGAATTTGTTAACATAACACATAATTGGTTACTGCATCAATATAAAATAAGAGACACAAAAAGGTTACCTTTTCCTAAACTTGTCATAGATATACTTTATCAAATTACCCCAGAAATAAATCAAAACTTTTAACAAGATTTCCCTTAATTGATATTACAGCATTATCTCCCATTTTTTCACAAGGGATTCATTTTGCTTTATCATAGCTCATGAACTTAGAGGATTGTCGTTTAAAACACTTTACATCTGTTGAATTCACAGAGCTGATGAATTTTGTTAACGACTGGAACCTATTAAAGTTCTTAACAAAGGTATTCATGACATCAATGCAATTGTTACCAATTTTCCTCTATGGATGAAAAGATTATCTATATCGTCATTATTATGCACTGCTACAATGGTAAGGTATTATTCACAATCCATCAACTCCAGGTTATCTAGAACACTATGTGTACAAATTATTCTACACAAACAGTAGTGGGAAACAAGTGAGCAAAATAAACAAAATAGTCACATGATTAAGGGGGAATAATCTAGATTATGCTCATAGCTTTACACGAACACTGCATGGCTGGATTATATCAAAAAAAGATAATAATAATAATAATGTAAATAAGATAAGATATGGATACAACTAAAGACACTCTATCAGTTAAAGTCTGAACATTGTTGACAGTATTGTTAAAGCTACACACGCTGTTAGTCACTGTGCATTGATCTGGAATATCTAGACTGGTAGTTTTAGAATCGTTCATTCGAATGCTGAAATTAAGGAAAAATACAGATGTCATGTCAAAAAGTACCAACAAATTTAAAAAAAATCAGCATCATCTAACAAGGCTAATGTCCTTTACATAAAGACAAAATAAAACACACCCAAAAATGGTAAAACACAAGTTTAATGTGTTTCATCATTCTGTTTTATCATCAATATGGTTAGTAATGAACTTATCCATTGGTATTTCTTCTATTTATCATTTAAGAGTTGTATCATGTGATCTTTGTCAATAGGGAAAATGGTCATAAGTATAAACACTTCAAAGTTAGACATCCAAAGTCGTTTAAACCAGTTTTCATTTCTCTATTTTTATAACTGAAGACCAGACTAATCCACCAATCAATTGTAATATATTCCATTGATTAACATTCAAAATGTTCATAGTCGAAAACAGGCTAGAGATATCTTTTATCCAAAAAGTCTCTACAAAGTCTAACTCATACATTCTACCCAGTAGTCACCCGTAGTCAAACCCTATTTATTGGCCATTCAAAATGTTATCAAAACTTGGCTATTGATCTCATCTTTAAACTTCAACAGGTCTTTTTAGAAGATGGGAAGTGTTGTTATTGAAAGAATACCTTACACACTTCTTTACCGTCTATCAATATGTAAATTGATACCATTTACCTGTATATATTTGTATTTATTGAATAGCCAATGACATCAAGTGATAAAGATCTGTCGTAACTTTTTTGTCTTCTTAGGATTGATCATGTACCCTTAACATATAAGTGAGTCAAATTCATTAATTTTCTAAAAATGAAGTGATTACACTTAAATTATTATTCATTTAACACCTAACAACACAGTCCAATAAAAACACCTGATAATAACGATGTGAAAACGTAACACTGTGAGATTCATGTCGTAATCTGATTAACACAAAAATAAACTGGCCAAAATTCAGTTTCACAATACAACTCGACTCTTTGCCATTATATAGTAGAACGACATTTGAACAATGACAAAGTAATAAATTACATGGGTTTATATTACAATAGCAGATTATCTTGTTATGTCACACAACAGTAGCGGAGCATCCTCTCGTAGATTGTTATATAATAAGGGAAGTAAGAATGAAGACGTATGACACACAAAGAGTTGAGCCAAGCACATTACTAAGACACTGTGATCATGTCGTTGCTATAAAGCTTTCAAGAAGAAGATATACTTATAATGAACTCCTCAGTCTATTTACGTTCTTGAACATAGTTCATACGGCTGTAAACACAGGATGTCAGTCAGTAACGTATAGATGAACTGATTCAATCGAAACACATTGTATGTTTTGTTACTGATTATGTGTACCACCCAGTTTTGCTCCTGTGCCACCACATTGGTCTCTAGACAGTTTTAGAACAATGATGGAGAAATACTCTCTAACACTGACATGTTGTCTGTCACAATGCATCATGGTCTTTCATCACCTCACGGTGTTGCAGCAGTGGGATTGAGGGGAGGTTACCCTCAGGACGGAAGATGAAGCGACAGTGGCAAATCCCTCAGCCCATCACTTGCTGTTGCAGGTTGTATTCCAATATGAGGGTAGGTTGATGATTCTGTTACTTGACACCAAACACTAACATTGCCTGCACAGCTTTTGGGTGATGTGTAGGACTGTGTCACACCCATACACATTTAGACATACACACCACACTTGTGTCTATTCACAGACACAGCTACATCTAGATCCCTACATTCACACCTAGGTCTGTGGTCTGTGCCGCACTAACTCTGGGGAGAAAGAATAAAGGAGTATATTAAATAAAAACCTCGGTGAAAATGAAACTGTTCATTTCATAGAAGAAGAAATATGTTAAAACACTTATTGCAAAGTAACAGATTCAGTTCCATTAATTTCTCTTTTTTTAAATCTGATAATAATAAGCACAGATCTTTTTTTGCTAGGTGTCTAACGTCTCCATCAAAAAATGTAACATGGTTGTCAAGGCAATAGTTGTACTCAGACAATTTAATATGCTGCCACGCAGAGGATGTAGCACAACTCATACATTCTACCCAGGCAGGCAAGGCATTAAAAAATACTTGTCCTATAGCTATAACACATTTAAAATTTATAATAACCTGTCACCCTATTTCTGAGTACATTACACTAACAGGGTTGAACTTTAAATATAACATGGTAACAAACCCTGATATAATGCCATCATTCTATACAACAAACACCTCACAGTAAACCAATGCACAATGTAATGTTGGCAGTCTAAGGAGGTGTCTTTAAATTAGAAATCATGCATTTAAGAAAAATGTATGTGATAATTTTTAAGCTTGTCAGACAAAATCATGCTATTACGACATATTTTTAGAAAATAATAAAATAAATTTTAAAGAATAAATAATGAGTTCGACCAGGTACTTACAATGCTTCTGTACATAATTTCCAGGAAATGTGCCAAACTGGCCTGTCCTCCCTGACGTACCCACAAACCACCCGTCATCACATTTCTCCATCACAAATATTTCATCTCCTTCCTTCAGTTCCAACTCATCCTCACTGGTAGGTTTGTATGCATAGATAGCATGATACCTGTACACATAGGGGTAACAATACGTCAGATTTATAAAGCTATCGAAAAATGAATCATAATTGTGATGTTCTATCAAACAATATATAAAATCACCCACTTTCAAAGATAACACAGTGTTTCAAGGGTGAGTCTATAGGGTCGAGACAATGGGGACCCCTAAAACATTGTGTTTCCGCTAACAAGTATAACTAATAAACAAATGTAAAATAAAAAGGTTTCTTTTCTTTTACCTTTCTATGTGCATCTTTTTTAAGTCATGTATATTTTGTTCTATTTTGATATATTGTGTATTAATTTAGAAGCAGGCTAGAGATATCTTTTACCCAAAAAGTCTCTACAAAGTCTAAATGTGGTTACTTTATGCAGTCTTCCATATAGACTACACTGACAATTTTCACTGCCACATGTGTTAAAAATGCATTCCGTATTGATTTATGCAGATTCTTAACAAATAATCCTAGTTGCCTAGAAACTAAAAAGAAAATTTCCACTTCAAAGTAAATGGACTGTCATGTCAAATAAATCTGGATATTTATGCTACACATAACAAAGATGTAGACATTCTGAGGTTACAAGTTTACCTTGACAAGGCTAAGTCGTCATCTTGAACTTTATTTGTGGCTGGGGTTTTGAAAGCTGCTGGTGGTGTCTTGAAAGCTGCTGAAGGTGTTTTGAAAGCTGATGTTGGTGTTTTTGAAGCTGCCGTTGATGGTCTGGAAGCTGTTGAATTTACTTTAGAGGACATTGCAATGTTCATTTTGGGCATAGCAGGAGCTGCCACTGGTTCTAAAGGCTTTAATCGATCCTCAGCAGACCCTAAACCTTTGCGGCCAATTTGAGGGCTTACTGAGTTCTTCTGGCTGCTGTATGAGGATGACATGTTAGAGTCGTACTGGAAGCGTTGTTGACCAGACTGTTGTGGAGGATAGTTGCTGCCATAAGAGGCATTGCTGGCTGAGGAGCGTTGGTTAAATGCACTAGGTGATGGTTGTGGAGGTGGGGTTGGGGGTTCCATGCTCACAGGAGACAGCATCTCTGGGGTGACTGCAACACAAAGTCAATAAAAGAGTGTTTTTTTAATATATCAAAAATACTTTTCGAAATGTTTACTCATACAGAAATTATTACTATTGATATAAATCTTGAGCACTGAAAAGAAATGTGATTTCAACATCTACAACATAAACTTTAACAAATACAAAATTGTGAATAGAATACTAAGTTAAAAAGGACATGCGTATATAATCAGACAATGTTTTGAAGCATATTCAAAAGAAAATGATGTCAGTTTTGACCTATCAGCAGTGTAACAGTCTGACATATCAAAAAAAAAAGATTTTTTAAACCTGCTTTATTAAAACACTGCGCATTATATAGTTGTTTGCACAGTAATCTTTGTACCTTGTTCTTTTGACATAAACCCCTAGATACATTCAAAACATGAAGACAAAGATAAAAAACTGAAAAACAGACACGAGAAAAAAATTCAGAAACATCAAACTTTTTGTTATATGCTTGAGACCATACACAGAAAACTTAAAGAAAATTAAGAAAAATTAACTGTTCACAGTGATGAGAATGAACAGAGGGTTGAAAACTGAGACCATTTACCTGCCATGGGTGTGGTTATGACAGATGGTGCAGGGGTGATGAGGGGAGTAGAAGGTTCACGCATCACTTCAACATAAGCCACAGGGAAGATTCCCTGCCGTCCTCCAATCTTTCCCTCAAACCAGTTGTCATCAACTCTCCTGAGAAGGGTCACAAATTCTCCCTGAAAAAGAAAAATATTTATAATTAATGTCGAAACAATACGAAAAGAACAGCCTTGATTCAACAACTGTAAGTTGTCTTTTGCAAGCACTTTTTTTGTGAGTAAAAAATGCTTTGAGAGGGACTTATTTATGTGAACCCAAAGCAGTCTAAAAATGCATTTGTCTTTGTTGCAGATTCTTATAAAGTATGAAAGTAGTATTTTCTAACCACAATAACTTAGCACTGTGTCAAAGACATAATTTGATCTTATAGCTTTATTGTTTGAACCAATTTCTATTTATTCAGTGTGACTTTCTCAATCATTACACCTTTCTTATTATTCAAAAAATTGTGACACCTATTTTACCACATGTGTCACACATATTGATTTATTAGATTTTAACTATTAACATTTTGCCGCTTATCCATTGATCACCAAATCCAAATTGGCTTTAGAGGCTTAAGAATAATGACAATAATAAAAATCATACAACAAAATTATATTCCCATTAAGCTCTGCACATGAAGTATCTCAAGTGTTATTGAACTCCAACAGCTGTCATAGTTGAGTGTCACAGGAATGTTGACCTTTGCCCCCAATTCTGAAGTAAACATTAGTCATCATAATATCTTATATTGATCCCTGTGTTATGATAATTATCTTACAAATTACATTTATTAATATTATATAAAGTAATTGTAATAAAAGAGAAGATGGTGACCTTATCTATAACTCCAATCACTGACATCTAGCAGTGTTGCAGGCTAGGCTGGTTTGAACACATAGAGAGAAAGCAGACAGACAGCTGGCAGGGATGATATGAAATCTAAGGGCTATAAGTGAGTCATGCCAAGGACCATGACACCTGGAAAACTCTAATCTTGTTGTGAAATTCAATTCAGAAAAGAAAGGGAATATAAAAGTTGATGAATGAAAGCCCAAGATAATGTGAAGAAATTTTAAGAAGAAGAGACATATTGAGACATGATATTTGACAGGACAAGAAATATCTTAATAACAAGATGTTAATACAAACCTTTCTCATAGACAGTTCCACAGAAGACTGCCCTGTAAAGTTATATTTTGCCCTTGCTTGACCTTCAGCTTGTAAAGCTGCTGTCCTGGCTGCTTCTATTGAGGTCATTACCTGGCAATAATAAAACAACATTGATTATAATTGATGAATAAAAATGTTGCTATCACAAAAGTACTTGAATAAATGTGTATTGTTGATGGATCAAATATGTTGCTATTACAAAAGTATTTGAATTAGTTTGGTTTTGGCACATACTCCTATATGAATTTTACTTAATTGGATGAATTAAGGTTGACAAAGTGCATTGCTGCGTTGTATAGTATGTGATAAAAGGTGGGTGAATCACATACTATATGAATTTTAATAATAAAAAAATTATCAGAAAAATCGAGAAAGTCAAGTTTTCATAAGTTCATTTCAATGTTGAGAATCTTTGAATATTTTGCAAGTTTATTGTCTGTCTCTCTCAACACAACAAATTATTCTAAAAAATAAGTCCAGACCAAAGACCTAGTCAGTAGTTTGAGGAAATAAACTACAGTAAACAGCGGGTAAACTGAAAACAGATCAGCGGAACCATCCTTTTGCTTTTGAATTAGTTTTGGTTTAAAGGGACTGCAGACTTTAAGCTGAAAAGGGCAAAACCAAAGAGATTTTGTTCCTACAACATTTGCAGCCATAACTAGTGAGTGAATGTACGTTTTTACACAGTTAAGTTTGAACTTGGATAAATCTTATATAAGGCAGAAATATTGTAAAAAGTCAACCATGACCTACTTCATATCACTATTTCAATTTTTTACAAAAGACATGTCTGTTGGCTTCTTTTCTTCACAATATTAAAATAAAAACCATTGTTTGTCTTGTGGAGAAAGTGTGCAGGTGTTAAATAGTAATTTAAAAAATCTTCCTTCTGAAATTTGACATTGTATTACAAAAATAATGATTAATAACATGTTTGTTGACACATACCTCTATATAGTTGGCAGGGAAAATGCCAACCAAGCCATGACGCTCTCCCTCAAACCAGTTTTTGTCTATCTGACGTAACAAATAGATCATATCTCCCTTTCTAAATGATAACTCTCTATGGAACAAAGGAAAACAACAAACATGTTAATCATTGCTTTGTGATTTAATTTATTGAAAATATCAAAGACGTAAGATTAAGGATAAAAATCATTGCTTAACTAAAAACAGAGTTTAATCTGGTCTTTGGTTGTGACTGTACATAAGACTGAATAATCTAGCAAAATTCCTGACTGTTTCCATTCCTCTCAAGCCTTTTACGATTTTATACTACTCGGACAGAACCAACTGTGGCACTAAAATATGCCTTTTCAGTAGCTAGGAAATAATTAAGGTAGCTGAAATGTTTCCTTTGATTAAGTAGTACATCATCACTTAGGTAACATGTCACACTTGATGTTTAATGGTCAGATATTTGTGTACACTAAATACCAAGTTGGTTGAAATCTGACTAATCACTCTCATATTATAGGATTTTTGAAGTAAAACTTGTAACTGGCATTTCTCTGATGTACAGGAAATTGATAACATACATTAGGTTCTATTTGCCATGTAGGAGTGTGTGATATTAGATTTTAAAGCCAATCCTCGATCGTATCTATTATTATACATTATATTATCATCATGTAGAAAATGAATCTTTTGATTCTAGAGTGCCTAGAACGCATTACATAAACTATTTGTAATTCCAGGGTATCCTTTAAAGGTTGGCTGAATTACAAATAGTTTAATATGATCATCAAGTGTTTAACACAAAGGCTTGTACCTAGGATTCTGTGCCGTAAAGTTGAAGACAGCTTTAGCTTTTCCTTGTAACTGAAAGCCTCTCCTCCTCTCTGGTGGAACACTGAGGTTTGCGTTGAGGGTTGATTTAGCCATGCCAGGTGATAATGTGTTTGAGTTGCCAGGTAGTCTTGACGCAGGTACTGTGTCTGGGAGCTCATCAAAGCGATTGGGGGAGATGGGAGATTTCTGGCTGGGGCTAGAAGAGAGGAGAAAGAACTTTAGTCCTGATGAATAATATCTATAAAGCAAAAAGTGCAAACAATGACATCTAAATAAGTTTCAAACTCAGATGATGTGTGCAGTTATTTTTTGTTTCATAAGTATCTCAAAAAATCTTAATAAACCATTAAACTACAAATTATGACATAGTACATTTGATGCTTAACTTTAAAGGTGGGAGTACAAACTAATAAATGCTGAACAAACCCAGTATGTGATAGTATTAATTTACAGAAATGTTATGCCAGTATTAGAATTAAAGGAATGAAATGTATAATTAAAAACTTTTTTTGTTCTTTAAGGTGTTTTTTTTATGTTTGGTTATCTATGTTAGACAAATCTACTTTTCACAGTTACACATACAATACATTGCTTCTATCAGGCAATATTATGCTTTGGCCATTTGTAGAGATAGCATTATTCTGAAGTTTACCTGAAGATATGTCATGATTAATTTATAAGGACGAACATGAGCATAACAGCTTTAACATAATGAAAAATATCATCTTAAATGTACTCCAACCTACCTGAAATAATCATGATGTCTTCTGGCTGCATCTCTTTCTGCCTCTAGCTGTATACGCTTCCTTCTCTCCTCTTCATACAGTTGCTCCTGCAAAACATAAATGAAACAATTTTTCAAATGATTACATGGAAGAAAACAGTCTACTGCAAAAAAGGTTATAAAAAGGCGTCAAACTTTAGCAGATAGCCAGCTCAAGGTTGTTTTAGGGAATTATACATTTCAAAGTAACAAATGAAACTCAGTTGAAAACAAAACGACAGGATAAATATGTGTCTAAAAAGTGAGAAAGCTAAGAAAGACACTCTTCAGTCAGAAAGAATTTCACAATTGTTTGTGGCTGTGAGGGTTGATCTCTGATCTTTAGGAGTCAAATTCTAATCTTGAAACCTGTGATTTACAGTCAAACCTGTGTAAAAAGACACTGCCTATCCTGGTCAGTTAGCAATACCAGGACCTAGTCCTTTCATATCTTTTTCCCATTTTAAAATCAGGTCTGAAACGAACATCTGTCTCAAGTAAAAACTTTTAACAAGTCGGAATGGTGGCTGATTTATCCATGTTTTACTAAATTCTATACCTTCCGATTTTATTTGCGTTTCATATGAAACAAAAACTACAAATTGCCACCATTTCATCAACATCATAAGCCAAGGTGTATGGTTTATTTCATTTATTTAGAACTGAGATCTCCCCTACAAGCAAACTGTTCAATCTGTTCTCAATAGGCTTATTATAATGTGGTACTATATGATGCTCTCCTATATACTAACACTGCCACTCTAGCAGTCTAGATAACAGAGGACGTTCTGAAGACAGATAGTGTCCACCATTCAGGGGATTGAAGCACCCAAAATCGATCCTATTGGTTTGCCAAGTTCACTTTGTCTAAGATGGTAGCAAGTGGACAAGAAAACCAAACTATCGACATTGTCATTATCAATAAAGTTATTATCAGTAAAACAGTCAAATTCTACAACTCACCAATCTCAGCTTTCTATACTCCTCATCTTCTTCTTTCCTTCTTCTCTCTTTCTCATCAGGAGGAAAGTTTTTACGGACAATATCCGTGGTTTGATGTCGAAAGTCTGCAATGATAAAAAAAATGTTCATTAATTTAAGTGCAAAAATAAACAAAGTTTGTGTTTTTGTTAAGTTGACAATAATCAAAGCAAACACTCAAACACATAAATCTTTTCCTCATTGTGACTTTGGTGTATAGACAAGCTTGGCTTTCAAAAATGGTTGACTGACGTGGTTGACAATGTAAACGAGGGCTCAAGGTGGATTTTTGAAAAAAGGTGAGGGGATTTTGAAGCTTTTATATAAACTTATAAAAAGTAATAAAAGTAAAGGCTTGAT